>VUQG01001432.1:19260-34135 GCA_015106755.1 Etia nguti | reverse complement strand
GGATGCTGTATGAGAGCGTGAGGTGCTTTCCCGTGGCTGTCCTTCAATTCCCCACTTACCTCTCAGAAGAGCTCTCTGCTTCTGCACTGCCCATGTCACAGCCATTGTCCCTAATTAGGGATTCAGGACCCAAGCCCATTCAATTAATGTGCAGCAACAAAGTGCCACAGACTCACCCCACTCTTCACCCTTTCACCCCCTCCCCGTAGCCCTGAAAAGCCCTTTCTAACCCCTTCTGCAGTAGTGCCATTAGATGGACTGAGGTAAGAGGAATTAGTTAGGAAAGGAATTAGTGTTGAGAGCATGGGAATTATTTTTAGTAAATTATAATTATCAATCTGGAGCTAATTTGGCAAAAAGAATGACCTCGCAAGATGCTGAAAATAAACAGCCCGTCACATGTGTATTTAAACCTGAAGGTGGTAACACTGAAGTCAATACTGTGACTTAATAATGCAGCCCGTTCTGAATGAGACGACCGAAAGCAACCATGTTAAAAATGCTTAAAGACAAATGGTCTCGGGCTCATTCAGTTCAAGTACATGGACTCGTAGTGAAAATGTGGGCAGGGTGATGAAAATGACAAACTATCTGCAACTACAGTTTCATCATCATTCACCTTCCAGCAAAGTACTTAACCCCCATCTGCTTTGACGGAGCAGCTCATTGACAGACTGTCGTCCTGTTTACGGGGCCGTCGCACTGTGGCTAGCTTGAAAATTACGAGGACAACTAAACCGACAAAAGAG
This sequence comes from Etia nguti, assembly GCA_015106755.1. NCBI lineage: Eukaryota > Metazoa > Chordata > Actinopteri > Cichliformes > Cichlidae > Etia > Etia nguti. The sequence continues at coordinate 33,386 of VUQG01001432.1, read as the reverse complement.
CACAAGAAAAGTTTTCCAGGAGCCTATTTGGGAAATTATTATTGTTATATTGTTACTAGCGTTTGTAGCATCAAAAGGTCCAAAAATTTAGTAAACTATTAATTAAACTTTATCCCACCCCTCTTAGTGAAATAAGTCCATGTATCAGGTCAGTTTTTACCAAAGTCACCTTTTTTTTTTACACTAATAAAAAAAAAACCCTGTACCTGTACCTTTATATGGCTACCTGTCTAAAGCTGTGCTAGTGGCTCTGTAGGGCTGTACTTTGGCACAGTGGTACTGAACATAAACTTTTATAATGTGTGTATATATATATATATATATATATAGAGAGAGAGAGAGAGAGAGAGAGAGAGAGAAGGTAGGTAGGTAGGTAGGTAGGTAGGTAGATAGATAGATAGATAGATAGATAGATAGATAGATAGATAGATAGATAGATAGATAGATAGATAGATAGATAGATAGATAGATAGATAGATAGATAGATAGATAGATAGATATAAGAAAGTTCCTGCCCATGCATGGGAGGGTTTCACCCCGAGGCTATACGCTAAGCGGAAGGAAGGAGGCCGGGGACTGGTGAGTGTCAGTACCACAGTCCAGGATGACACAAGAAACATCCACAAATACACCATGAAGATGGCCCCAACTGACAGCGTGCTCAGTGAATACCTCAGGCAGCAGAAACCCAAGAAAGAGGAGGAAGACGAGGAACCATCATGGAAGGACAGGCTCCTGCATGGTATGTACCACCGGCAGATAGCGGAGGTGGCTGACATCCAGAAAATCCTACCACTGGCTGGACAAAGCTGGACTGAAAGACAGCACAGAGGCACTAATCACAGCAGCACAGGAACAAGCTCTGATCACAAGATCCATAGAGGCTGGGGTCTATTACACCAGGCAAGACCCCAGGTGCAGGCTGTGTAAAGATGCCCCTGAGACAATCCAGCACAGGGTACTTCTGTAGTTTGAGTAAACTGACACAACCATGTCTAACCATATTCTACACATGTATATGGATCTAGCCTGCAAGAAATGAGGGTTGCTGATTTTAGCTCCGCTAATGTTGGCTACACTCACCAAAGCTCTCAAGTACACATGCAGGATTTTTATGGCCAATATTTAACCTCATCTACCTGACTGTGGTCAGTTTTCTCATGTTTGTGAGTGTTTGCTGCTTTTTATACTTAGTTGATTAATCTGACATCCTAGACTTCAAGCAGACAGGAGCACTGACCTGCCATACAAAACTGCCTGTAGATGACAGCAGGGTTTTTCCTGTAACACACTCAAAAAGGATTCTCCATTTCTTACATCTGAGGAGATGACTGCATGAGACTCCATCAGAGCCTTTAAAAACCAGGCTGACGTATTGTCTTTTACATTTGGTCAGGTTTATAGCATTGCAGTCAGACTGAGACTCTAACTCTGTGCTTGCACGCTATGGCGTGGACTCCTGGTGCTGCTGACTACTGCAGAGGAAGGATGAGCTAATTGACATGAACGCAGCTGGTGAGATGAATATCTGAAGGGCTCTGAGAGAAAATAATGAAGTGTTTATTTAAGCAGTAGCCATCATGGGAAGGTCAGACTGGACCCAGCTGCTGCGTCTCTTAACCCTGGAGGTCCTGGGACTTTAGGAACCATATGGCTTCAAGAGCTCAAGCCAGTCAGACTGACTGATGTGTAGCAAGAGGATATGTCAGTCAGATAGACAGTTAAATAGTGCTGTGCCATTTTTGGTTCATGTTTTCTACTTTCCTCAAAACGCTGTAAAAACTCTTAATAAATGTGACTAATTGATAATACTCTGTTTGTGCGCAAATCCCATTAAATTTCCTGCTGTTTCTCATTACTCTTACACCTGATCTTTTTTTACATGTCATGAAAAACATGGGTAGTGCACCAAAATGTTATAAATGAATGAATAGGGTTATAATTCTTATAATTTCTTAATCTAGGAACAACAAATGTAAATAATTTTCCTTCAAAGTGGCCCGAGAGAACCACATGTCCTTCCTGATTAGAAATGGTTCTTAGCAGCATTGGCTTGGATCAGAATGGCTGCTTATAATATGCATATAGAGCTGTGACTGAATATTAGAAATCTGATTATATAATTGAATATTAACAATTTTCCTTGTTTGATGGATGGATGGATGTTAAAGGACTGAATATGTACATAAGCAGACTTGGTTCTGGCACAGTTATGTCTGAGCCAATTTTACATTTTCCTGCAAATTTTTTTGCCTGTTTAAAAACCATAAATGTAATTTTAGCTTTAATAAATTAAAAATAAAATCACACTGATTTTCCTTTGGTGGAAGGCCAAAGCCTCCTTGGTGGAAATAAAAATGTACCCCCCCCCCGCCCGCCAAAACAAACAAACAAACAAACAAACAAAAAACCCCAAACCCTAATAAGATAATAAAATAATATTTTCCCCATTGGCAGGATTGTATGACTGTCATAATATTTTAAACCTACCCAGCCTTTTTAAATAGATGGTAGTCAAAACAATGGATGGACTTTGGAATACTTTCCTTATTTATATTTTAAATCAGGTTTATGTCCCACCTCACTGACATGAATCATAGGAACAGTTTTCCCAGTTGGGTTGGGCAGTGTGTTAAAATTTTTCCACCATGCAATTGCTGATATATTGGTAAAAGTAAAAGCCTCCCGCCCACCTCACCTATTACTACCACCACCACCACCACCACCAAATGAAGACTTGGTCATAATAGTGAAGAGAGCCAATATATTTGTCCATTTTCCTAACTCTATTTTTACAGGTCAGTGTCTGTAGCCACTGACCACTTTGTCAGTCGGATGGACTCGCAGGCAGATACTTGTCAGATTAAATCAGATTTAGGATTTAGAGAGGAGATCCCTCTAATACAGCTGTATTACTCACTAGTTATCCCACCAGTCATTCATTCATCCAGTGAGTTTGTATGCTGAACTCTAACACGTGCCAGTAGACCAGATCAGACTAGACTTAGCCTCCTGCAGGACATAGACATGACTCCACAAGCCAACTCTTCTTTTTTTCTTTCTTTTTTTTGGTCAATATCTGCCTGTTGTAGGTTTAAAAAAAAGTGAATCATTCTATTTTTATTTATACTGATCAATAATTTAACTTTTCTTATGATGCAAGTGTCCCGTTTGTGTTGATTTGTATGCAGTACCTCTAATCAGAATCAACTTTTTCCTCTGTGAGCTCTCTGTGCAGGATTTGGAATTGACAGGTAGAAAGAAAGAAGGGAAAAGCTATGCAGTAATTAAACTGTGAATGAACCATGAACAGATTAAGAAGATTCAAAGGCTCATTATTTACCGTTTAGCATGTAGAACCCTAAGCATGGTATGAAAGAGAGGTAAAAAAAACAAGCTTTGCCATGTGCTTTTTGTGCAGTAAACGCTGCATGGTTAATTTTGTTTTGACAAACCATGAAAATCAACTGATCAATTGGTCGGGGTAGAGTGCGTAATTTGCTTAATCTCTAGATTAACAAGTGCATGGGGTACACAGCCTAAATGACATGTTCTCATACCGGTGCTATGTGACAAATCATCGGTATGTTACGCGTTCAAAGGCATGAGAGCCGTTCAGAATTGATCTATACATGTAAACGAGTTTTACATTCTGGTCATGAATCACTTTGGAAAACACTATCTGATAGGGTTAGGGTTATGGTTAGGGCCTCGGGCCATGACAAATCGACGGTATGTTACGCGTTGGGAATGAGAATGCTCTGTATATGAATCATGTTAAATCCTTTTTACTTTAAACTTAAATTGTACGACTGCAGCATATACATCCTCAGCGATACAGATACAAACCAAAGTGCCAGCACCACTTTCATAAAACACAAGTCAGTGAAAAGGAAGGTAGCCAATGTAGATTTTAACACAGTATCATTGGTAGTTAGATCATGATTAAAGGTAGCCAAAGAGCTGGTCAGTCACCCAGGCAGCTGGTGGAAAGCAGTGCTGACAGCAGAGCAGAGCTGTTGTCTGGTGTCAATAATCCACGGCATGGTAATAACCTCAGCATGAATGCCAACAAGGCACAAGAACGTTGTTACACAGAGTGGATGCAGATCTGTAGTACTCTTAATATCTGAGCGCGTGTGTGTGGAGGAATAAGACTCTTTTGGCAAGAACAGCAGCCTGGCAGCCTCAGCTTTGGCATCGTTCATGTGTTCAGTGATAGAGTGCTGCTTCCAGATATTGCAGCAGGATACCACAATGAAGTGCAGTTTCTGACCGTTATGAAACTAGGACAGATGTCTTATTTACATCCTTTTTTAAAAACATATCTTTTCATTAACCCAAAACATCCAGCAGCTTTTAGGTGAAATGTCTTTTTTCCCTGTTCCTTAATGTATGAGCTGACATCCCGAATCAGCGACACATTTAAATGACCAATCAGATTGTCCTTATTGGCTTTAAGTGATGACTGAATTTGAACCAGGTTACAGTAAATGTGATTTGTTTTTTTTCCCTCACTGGGAGAAAAACATGGCAGATTATCATGTAGCTGAAGTTTGTTAATGTTTTTTGGGTTACAGTTTGTATGTTTTGGCCCTGCAGTTCCATTTGGATATATGGTAGAGACAAAAAGTCAATAAAAATGGGTCAAAGAAATGGGTAACAGGTTCAGTAAATTTGGTTTTATCTTTAACATCTCCTTCTTTGCCTTAGCGCTTTAAACGGCTGCATGTAAAAAGCTGGGATAGTGTGTTGAGATGGATAAATTCCCATTATCTTTAAGTGTTGGGGCTCTGATACCACCAGTGTCAATGGGAACAGCAGATATTCTGATGTCCTGTCTGTCATTCCATCTCTTCTTTGTCTGAATTTTGACTGATCCTGACATGTTGCTGTAGATTTTAGTAAATTTTAATTGGTATTTAAACATGTTAGGCTAGAGGCAGTCTTTACAACTTGTTCAGACACGATGCAAGCTGTTGGGAACTTTTTATTTTTGGAGTGTAGGGGTGTTAAAGCCCATTTACTATTTGTATGTGTTACATCACCCTATTCTACACCAACTCTATTCAAGTCTTTTTGTGTGCTAAATCAGTGAAGGTTATACCAGGAACCCAGTATACCAAGATCAGCATACAAACTCCAGCTGAACAGGAACCAGCTTTGTAGGAAGGTTATTGTGGAAGAGCTGAAGGAGTAAACGTCTTGGCCAGAATAAACTAAAGTTAACAGGTGAACCAGTTGATTGGTCAGTGATGATGCAACCCATCTTCAGCTTTTTAGTACTTCCTCAAATAGGAATGATGATGCTGTTAACAGTTGATCCTCATGAGCTTGTTAGAACTTAAACTTGGTTTGGTTTATATGTTAGCAACTTTTAGGTAAGATTATTGTCAGGATTTTCTTCTGGCACAGAAAGTTACTCACCTGTTTATATTCTTTTGAGATTTGAATTTAGGGGATTCACTGTCTGATTATCAGGTATAAATACACATACAGCCGTAAGCTACCTGTTCTGCTAACTTAAGGTACTGAATTGGACCTGTCCACCATATTTGTGTCTTCAGAAGCATTTTAAATCAAAACAATATGGCTCGTTGTTTGATGAAGACCATCCAAGAAGTTTATGTTCCAGTTTTGATGAGTTAAATTCTATTGTTTTTTATTAGTGTGTTACTTGGCACCTGTAGGGTTTATGAATGCAGTTTGCTAATTACATTTTGTTAGCATCCGAATATGGTTGACTCTACTCTACCACTACTATTATTTTTAAAAAAAAATACAGCCTGCACCCTTGTGTTTCTTTCCAAGCAGTCCTACAGTGGCCACTAGGTCTGGGTATTGTCACTGATTTCTACAACTGATTCAATTCTGATTCACAGGCAAGTCCTTGTACATGCCATTGGGTGAACGATTCGCACTTTGCCTTTACATCTTTTTTACAGAATCTGTTTACTTGCTCTTCAGTCATTAATTAATTAAATAATACGATATCGATTTAATGAATTGATATCATATTATTCAAATTAAAATCTATTTGAATCGGAAAAATGATTTTTTTTAAATACCCACCCTTAGTGGCCACCTAAGTAGAGTCTCATTGGCCTTTTTTCCAGACCAAAATTCAACATTTATGCTATCAGAAAACTCCTCCTGTTTGTTTGTTTACACTGAACCACACAAAGTCAGCATAATTACACCCCACTGTGTGATTTTTACATAACATGTTTGCATTTCATAATCAAATGATTTGGCTCTGCTACTATCTCAACTACTACCTCAAAGGTGTAATAACAAAGCACCCCAGTTCATACCTTCTTCTTTATATGGGCTAGTATGTAAATAATTAGAACAATCTGAAGTGCATGGTTAAAAATGCTTCTCATTTGCTTCCAGCTTCCTTAAAGGAGATTTTCTTTTTAAAGAATACTACCTTAATCTATTAGGTACCAAATGGAAAGGTTTCCTGAGTGTAACAAACAAAAAACAAATAAGCAAAAATGGGACACCACTATAGCTCACTTGGTTGAGCTGGTGATCCATACCACAAAAGGCTGCAGGAATCCTGGGTTTGATTCCTACGTGTTGTTCCTCTTTGCTCTTTTCCTAGTTTCCGGTCTGCTCTGTACTGTTCCAGTCCAATAAAGTCTAAAAAATGCCCCAAAAAGAAACGAGTCAAATCCTCACACTTTAAAGAGATAAAACTTGAAAGCCTCTAGCATTTTTTGTTTGTTTCATTATTGTCTTAAATTTAAATTCGGTATGGAAAAAATGTTTAAATCAATTAATGAGGTAATCTCAACTGTTAAAGATGTTAAAGTCTATAGCAAAACACTTGTGCACTAAGATTCACCTTTGAAGGTAAGGCAGACACTGTTGCAGAAATGAGCACGGTGATAAAACGCTCTTTTTGTTTGCCAGCAGCAGCAGCAAAGGGCCTCTTATGGAAATGGTGGCAGGAGTCCAATCTCCAGTCAGCTGGCTCTCCTGCTTTCTCTCTCTCTCCATCTGCAGCCATTCTTTGAAACATGCTCTGTAACCTGTGAATGCCAGGTTTACATTTCAGCTCCATGCTGAGGGAGGAATAAAAGTAGTTATCTTTGGGTACAAATCTCTCACTAAACGACAAAAAAGCGATGGCAGAACATGCTACCGCCATCTGTGTACTAAATGTGTGTAAAACTTGAAGGGCTGGCTTTGCTCATGTGGAAGTTGGCAAATATCATATGAAAGTTACTTAAAATAGTTTTATAGGGTTTGAACAAGATATGTCCTGAGCAGATCCAAAGAACAGCTATTGGCAGATCTAGGTATGTGTTTAGGGGTTCCTATCGCCAAATGATGAATTTATTATTCATAGTCCACTGAATTCCTGTTGAAGTCATACTTGGGTGCGCTGCCATCACAAGTGAAACTGAGTTGATGGAGTTGGGCTTGGAGCTAAGAAATCTTGAACATAAGACTTCACAGGGTTCAACAAAACCATTGCTCGGCTGACCGGGAGCCAGTTTAAAAAAAAAAAGAAAAAGAAAAGATGTGTGGCACGCAAGTTGACCGCCCAGTTGCCGGCCTTTTTGGGCCATCGATGGTATTTCCACTGGTTAATTCTCCAGTGAAGCAAATTGGCTACTTGGCCAATTTTTCTTTTACTTTTTTCCATACAGTACTAATAAACTAATAAATGTATTAATAAAAAAAAGGCTACAATGAAAACTTTGCTGCAATAACCTCGAGAATTTGTTGTTGTTATTATTATTATTATTATTATTATTATTATTATTATTATTATAATAATAAAGTGAAACAAGCTCCATAGTTCAGCCACTGTTTGTTTCAGGATTGGACTTAAAGTAGACTTACAAATGTGACTGATAACCAGTTATTCAGATGATGCCAATGAATGCTTTTTCCATGGGTATGGCAGACCAGCATCACTGAGTACACCTCAGTGTGGAGTTGATCCTGCTGTAGTCCACAAACACAGTGACATATCTTCTCTTCATCTGATTGCTTCACATCAGTTTTAAGACTCGTATCCTGCCAGCTAATCTATAATTCATATCTTATCAATAATTTAAGATTATCAAACACTTTTTTCAACAAGGACTTGTTAAAAATATGTAAATATAATCAGGTGTGCTAGGTTTCAGCTCACAATGTCAGATACACAGTGCCGTTTAAAAAGTGTTTAATAAATCTTGTTTCTGACTCTATATCAAGAATATCAGAGTACTATGACCTCAGATCAGTGCCAAAAAAAATGTATCACTGTCAACGTGGAACTTGTAGAGAACAAAGATACTTGTGTTTAAAACAAACAAATAAATAAATAAATAAAAAATAAAAGGATGGTTTTATCGCACCCGTCATGACTCATTTCCTTCAGTGTGACGGATGCATTCATTAATAAAATATGGAGAAAATCTCATGCCTCATTGCCAGTCCTGTGGTGTGACCAGTCCTTTGACATTCAGACTCACAAAGGGACCTCTTCTTGGTTTTAAAGTCAGTAATTAATAAGTGAAATTTTATGGCTCCTTCTCTGTCCAGCATTCAACCTTCCACTTGATCTCTACTGGCTGTGACTCCAGATTATTTGATCATAATTACTGTAGAAAATGGAGTAATCCCTCTGTTGGACAGCCATCCTACCAGCAATGTAAATTAAATTTTTGCTACTGGAATATAAAAAAAATTGTATGTAATTGATAAAATTACTAGTCCACTCTGGTTTTAATAAAAGGTTAAAATTTTAACTTTTCACCTGGAACTTTTACTACCATTTTTGCTGATATAGAGTTGCCCACTGATTGCGCTCATGATGTCTCTGGCTTAGATAAATTTGAAGTAACTGATGGCTCACAGGGAATACTTGTACATACCTTGACTTCATTATTTGATACTTTGGCCATGTTTAATTTGAGCATCCACCACTGGAACAGGATATATAACAGGAAATAACAGAGCATAACAGGCCCACTTTAAACCCTGTATGAGTCTTTTTATATGTGGTACAGTCACCTTGCTTCTGTTTTATGACTGGCAGTGAAATTTCAAGAACTTGTTTATCAAGCCTCTGAGAGAGTGAATTGTGTCCTGACTGCCCCAAGATTCCTGGAGTGATGGATGTTTAGTGCTGCTTTTTGTAAAAGTACTTTGTCATATTTTGCTAATGAAGGAATAGTCCACTTTATCTGTTTGTATGGGAACTGCAGTGCTAGTGATGAGACAAATATGTAGGCGTTTTAGTTGATTTGGAAATTGAAGAATTTACACTGGAATTTCTCTTGAATACTATTATTTGGTGTCTGGGTTTATCTTTGCTATTTTTTCTTATGGTATTGACTAGATTAGGTCATCTAATTATTTGTTAGTATACATGTCTTCATAGACCCTGGATCTTGTTTGCATTAAATCGAGATATTGGATGTCCTGCTCTAAGGTGGAATTATTTTTAGTCGAGCCAGGAGTCAGGGTGACTCCTGTGAGTGATTCTGGGAAGGTTTATCCATCAGGTGACTGCTGCTTTCTTTAAATGTGTCTGTAGTGTTGATACAAACTGGTGTCATGTGTTGACCTGCTGACTGGTTAAGTGGTTGTTGTGCCTGCAGGGCTTGCTGCCAGCTGATGGTTTGTACTGTTTTTGGAAGCTAAGAGCAAAGTAAAATCCGAACAGAGTAGCATGACGTTTGTTTAGCTGACACTACTAATGGATGAAAAGGGACACGGAGAGAGAACAGACATAGAAGGATAAAGGGATGCAGTGTTTGGCTGAGAAGTGCTCTGATGGTGGGTGGAGGTATTGCAGGAATGCTGGTGGTCTAGCTTCTGGTTTAAAAAGTGCTTCATTCATATGATGTGCAGATTGGGGGGGAAAACTGTTCTAGAGATCAGTCTTTTTATAATGAAAAGTTTTCCCAAACGTTCATTATTAATTTTATTCTCATTTGTCTTTGTGATTGTGGACCAGCACTGTCAAAATTGACAAAGCAGGTGGACAAACCAATACAACGCAAACATTTATACCTGCATGTTATAAAACACACATTACATCTGACAAATATTATTTCCATTTTCTACTTGAGTTTCTTGACCCTTTAGAAGAGACTGCAGAACTGTAGTTGAAAAGACAGTAGCCCATCCTGCTCTGTGGTATTTGAGTTTGCAGACTGATTAAACTGGGAAAGAATTCCTTCTCTCGTACTGTTATGCATGGAAGAAATCTCAGCTCATATCCACAGTGCGTCACTCTGGAATCTCCTTTGTTGTGTCTTCATTTCAGAATGTTAAATCAGACAAAATGTCCAATCAACAAACCTAAATTCAGCCTTAAAACAGCCAGCTGGTCTGTTTTCTCCTCTCAGTGACCTGCTAATAAACTAATGTCTCATTCACTCACGCATTTGTTCTTAGTTAACAGTTAGCCACTTATTAGTCATTATGGAAAGTTTTCAGGACAGTGAAATGGATGATGGCCAGTGTGGCTGATGCCTCACAGACTGCTTTGATTACTTCTGGATAGACGTATGACGATATCAGAAATTTGATCCCAGTACTTCCTAAATTTGAATTCCAAATTTAATCAAAGAAAGACTCAAAGTAGACACTACTTAGGAGTGTGCAAGTGAGTACATAGTATTACAAGATTCAGCCCAAGTAACCTCTTGTGTTATTTCAAGAAAAAGACTGAAGATGCCACAGGAGTAAAAATGGCGCTGTGACAGTATAATGTGAAGCTGGAGCTGGTTGACACATAAATGGTGAATGATTCATTTTAAGATTGTTTTTTAAAAAAACAAACAAACAAAAACCTTTAATAGATCAGTACCACTGTGCACATGTGAGCATCCTGGTTTGTGGACCAGCTGCTCCTGGCGTCCCCAAAACCCCATCTGAAAACCTTGGGCATCAGACCTTTATTCACCTCAGATTGTGAAATTATTTCCCTGCCAGTGTTAGGATGACCCCCATGGATGCATGGATGTGTGTAAAGGGGGGACAAAGGTTTACTAAGATTTATTTCAAAGATTTAGTGACATAATTATTTTGCAGATTTAGATTATTAACATAGTGGCATTAGTATAGTGGCTCCGTGGTATAGTGTTTAACACATTTGCCTTGTACACAAAAGGTTCATGGCTTGAGAACAAGACACAAACAACTGAGAGCGTTATCTTCCGAGGGGCAAAGAGTGTAAAAAATAAGTCTACACAAGTGCAGATCAGAGTGCAGCCCCTTGTGAATAAAGGAGGAGCCAAAAGCAGTTCTACGTTCCTCACTTTACCTGCCACTTCCCACATATTGGATCGTGGCATTTTACATTGATATAAAACTTTTTTTGGCATATTTTTTTTTCTTCATGAAACTCTTGCTGCGCCTCACTGTGTTGTCCCACTCAAAGGAAAATAGGAGATGAGATTTTCTTTTTTCTCCCTGCTGTGGTGTTGTCTCTGTGTATATGACTTTGGCACCATGTCTGCTGCTTGTGTGCTCTGCTTTATTGTTACTTCCTGGTTGTGTGACGTGTCGTAATAATGTTGTGAAACAAGTCCACGTCTCAGGTGCTCTATAAGAAATCAGGCCTCACAGTCAACAGACTGAACTCGCTGTCTGCAGCTCACAGGTGGATGATGTCATGGTTTCTCTGTGTATGTGAGTGTGCGTGAGAATGTAAGTCTGCGAGAGCCATATGTGACGCATAGTGTGTGTGTGTGGTGTTGCTGGGTGAAAAGCTCTATAGTTAGGTCCCTCCCTCCCCATCTCCAGGTTACCATGGGGACAGAAGGTAACTGTGTGTGTGTGTATGTGTATGTGTGTGTGTGTGTGTGTGTGTGTGTGTAGTGTAATTTTTGCTGTGTCTGTGTCACCTTTATCTGTGTGTGCTGGTTTGTGTTTCAATTTTAGCTGTTACTATTTGTGTTTGCTGTCCTTTGTGTTTTGTTTTGACTGGTTGTTTCCTGTCTGATATCAATCAAGATATTCTGCATGGGTTTCCTGAATCATATGAACAAATATGAGTTTGGCTTCTTGTTTATGGTTTACCATCATGGGTGTTCTCCGTGTATATAGACTGTATATAAAAGATGGCTATAGCTTTGGTATCTACAGGGAGAAGCCTGAATTTATTCGAAATACCGACATCTGCTGGTCACAAACCCTCGCTCGTGACATCTGATTGTAAAATGCCAAAATGGTGATGATGAAAACAGTCCTCTCAAAGCTGTGAAACAGGACTGCGGGAATCGCTGGGTGATTTCAGGGTAGCTATGTCTGTCTGTCTGTGGGCCTGGTGGGTGTCAACCTACAAGATTTATAAGGTGTGTGGTCTAAAGTGTGAAATTTTTGTAATGGTCAGCAGAGGATGACATCTCTGATTTGTGAAAGATGCGAGATATGAGCCTCCAAATGTGTACTTTTTTGCCATTCAGGAGCAAAAAATCTGTAATCAATGTGCAGGGATGCAAATCGGTTGATATGAAACCTGGTCTGATGAAAATTGTGTCCTGACTATTTCACGAAGTACCGTGAGACTTACTAAATACAGCATGCTATTGGCTGTGATTCCCATTAGCTCTACTTTGTGATTGACATACAAGAATCCAGTGCCCCTCACTCTTCATGTATGGTTTAAAACACAAAGATGTTGATGGCGAATAATGCTCATCGTGAGGTTTTACAGTGGGAATTCACAAACCAAGAAGAGTTCCTCTTACTCCCCTGAAAAATAAAACCTTGTGCCTATGCCTGACCAGGGTCATCTCTGGCTAGCTGCTGTGCTTGTAATACAACGGTGTAAAATCTGTGTATTACAAGGAGGTAGGCTGCAGCCATCGATGGTGACAGGTGGCTCTGTAACCTAATAGTGAGGCTATGTTGTGCTTAGGTGACATGAGTAATTAGTTAAACAAAGCAGATTTTTTTTTGGTGCCGTCTGACCCCACGTTGCTCCTGGGGAGTTTATGTCAAGAGTTTCAGTTTTATGTTCTGGTGAAGTTCATTGGGCGGTGGACAGTTTATTTTGTGTGTGTTTTGTTTCTTTTGGTTTTTCAGATACACCAAGTACTTAGCTTTGTATTGTACATGTTTTTATCAGTTTGAGACCTGGTCATTTGTAGTGCATTTTTATTTTATATTTGTTGTTTTTGTTGGTGAATAGCAAACAGTGTCCAGGTTCCAGAGGTCGGAGTTGGTAACGTTTTAAATCCTACCACTGGTGAAAACAAGGAAATAGTTTATGCAGACATTTCTTTTCCCAAAATATACTATTTAATTGGCTTTGATTATTGATAAATACTTAATATTTGTTTGTTTGACAATGCAAAAATCATACTACTAAAGGTTGTGAAATATAATTTCTGCCATTATGAGCCGTAGCTTCATATTTCCTGTCATAATTTATTTCTCTCTTTTAATCTGGGAATCTATTTTTAACTTGACTCTTCTTCAATTCAGAGTTTTCCGTTCATGTTTGTTTATAAGTGTCAGTTTTCTTCACATGGTTGTGACCTGTTGTTTTGCGTCTTTCAGTTCTACTTGCAGGACACTAAAAGCAGCAATGGGACATTCATCAACAGCCAGAGGTTGAGTCGTGGCTCGGAGGAGAGTCCGCCCTGTGAGGTCCTCTCCGGCGACATCATCCAGTTTGGCGTCGACGTCACTGAGAACACACGGAAAGGTACAAAGATGACATGTGGAATATGATGACATACAGAGTTGTATTATAGGGCAAAGCACATATATTTTATGCTTCTCAGTCAGCATGCATAATGGACAGAGAGGATTTTTCCTTACTCTTATAGTTAGTAATGCACACATGTGAAGTAATCGCACTTGACTAACCTTCAAGGATGGCTCTGGGCTCATTTAGCTTTGGTCATATGACCTAATGCATACATAGACACTAGAGAGCGCATATTAAGGTCAGATTTTCAGCTCTACTTAAGCCATTTTCATACCGGAGTCCCAACAGGCATTAAACCTGCATATGAGACTTCTGTCAGAGGTTATGAAAAAAAAGGCTGATCTGTGTCTTTTTACAGATTTTAGGAGATTATGTCCAGTTAAATTATATAATTAAAAAAAATATACAGTTTTTTTTTTTTTTTTTTTTTTAATAAAATTATATT
>VUQG01001431.1:1365-16159 GCA_015106755.1 Etia nguti | reverse complement strand
TCTTGTTCACTTAAAAAAAAAAAAAAAAAAAAAAAAAAAAAAAGAAAAAATTTTTTTTTTTAAAAAAAAAAAAAAACCCAAAAAAAGTAAAAAAAAAAAAAAAAAAAAAAAGAAAAAAAAAAAAATTAAAAAAAAAAAATATATATATTAAAAAAAAAAAAGTAGTGAGCAAACACCAGGGGAAAATAATACAGAAATAAATAAATAAAAATTAATTAATGTGACAAAAAAATAAATAAAAAAAAATAAAAAGGTATTACAAAGGTAGATAAATGTCATACATATTATATCAAATATGTATGATAATTAATTTGATATCCTATTGTATCAAATTAATAAAGAAGCAAATTAATACAGAAATATAAATTTGTCTCACATTTTATGTCATTATTTTATGTATTTTCGTTGATTTAGTGGCAGTTAAATGTTTAAAGTTTTCTTTTGAGTTATTTGTCTACTATATATTTGTTTAAAATTGTCAGTTTCGGTCCCCCAATAGGGAAACACATAAATAAATCCACTGAATTTCTTAACCAAATTAGAAACTTTAAAGTGCGTTTACGGCCTAAAATTGTGTTGTATCTCTCCCATCATATTTTACCAAAAAAAGTAACAGAGGTGACGTATATGAATCCTTAACAACCTAAACGGCCCGTTAAAGCCATCAATCATACCTGTTTAATCAGCTTTAATATTTATGGACATTTTATTTTGAAAAGATTCACTCTACAATGTTTCTGCTATTATTCATTTTTGCATAGTCCCTGAAAGGTGAGGTTACCTGGGTAAGGAGGTGATTTTCCCCCACTTCTCCACACAGAATCGGCGGGGTCCGTTACTCCCTCGTAGTGAGGCAAAGCCCTCGTAGGGAATGCTGGAGGTGCCCGTCACAAACTGGAGAGAAGAGAGGATGAAGGATGAAAAGTAGTCAGTGTTCAGGCCATAAAAAGTTTGGGTTATTCCACTTACTCTCAGGTTCTTTGTTTCAGTGTTAAATAAATCAGAAAACTGAATACACCTTGTTAAAATAAATGGGACATCAACAAACGCATTCCTGCAGAATTAGAAACATATAAAAAAATGTCACTGCAGGCAGTGTCCACACGGGGGCATCCTGCGTGCATGCGCTCCCCCTCGTGCCCTACCTGCAGCAGCCTCAGCCTCTGCTCGTTGTTGAATCTTTCCACAGCCGCCCAGAACCAGCGAATCACTATGTGGTTGTCATGGTAACCTGTGGGGCGATAAGACAGCGATGGTGCATGAGTCAGACGAATAACAAATAATAAGGGCGCCTGTCCCCCTGTTCCTGAGGTTTGTGAACTGGCTCTGCTGCTTAATGTTTGATGGACACAGTGGTTTTTTGCATCTCAGTCGATTCGTCCATTAAAAGCGCCCTGACACTGGGTCATGGCCGATTGTCAGCTTGAGTTTTGTTCTGTCTCTTAGCTGCTGGCGGCTTTTCAACTGTGCTGGCCAGAACCCTAAAAAGCCTTTTAATGTGATGGCTTTGGACACCGGCACCTGCATCCTGACTGTACACCACATACGCTGTAATAACTCCAAAGGTTTAAAGCTTATCGCAAAGTAACATAAAGTGAAGAATTTAATCACTTGTCCACAGGAGAATTATTACAAATTGTGAAAAACAACTTCATTTCATATTAATTAAAGGGAACTGTTCATTTCAAACGTCAAGATTTTATTCTACGGTAGCTTTGTATGGTTTTCTGTTCAAAATAATCCTTCCTTATCTTAAGTTGGGCACTGGTGCAGTCCATATAAAGTCATATAAAGACCAAAACAAGGTTCTTCCTCTACAAGGCCAGTTTAGGCTGAGGCCAGTCAGAGGCTTCAGCTATCAGCCCCTCCCTGAGCCTGGTTCTTTGGAGGTTTCTTCCTGTTAAAATTGAGTTTTTCCTTCCCACTGTCACTGGGGTCTGATCGTTCGGGTTTTCTTGAATATTTTCTAATATTGTAGGGTCGTTACCTTTCAACATAAAACCTCTTAAGGTGGCTGTGTTGTATTTTTTAGGCGACATGAGAGCAGCAGTGTACTGGTTGCTCACAGCAGAGCTAAAATAGCAGCAAAGCATGAGCAGTTTAGAGGTATTATAAACTTGTTGATCCCTCAGCTTTTCTTTATATGTTTGCAAAAGTTTTTCAGTGCACTCACTGTAACATAAAGGACTGTCATCTGTCTGCACTACTTAATTTATTTTATTCCATTTTCAAGCATAATTTCACTAATAAATACCATTCCTGTGCATTTGCAAATGTTTATATATGTTTTTCAGTGTTTAAGCCGACACGGATGCTTACGTACACATACAAGAATAATTCCCATGAATACAGCTGGTCTTGGATCAGTATTTGGTATCTGCAGACACCCAAAGCCAAGGCGTCAGTATCAGAAACAAAAAAAGTAGGACTGCTTGTGTTCCTCAAACAGTAGAAAGAAAAACTGAATTACAACTACCTTCATTTTAGGGGCTAGAGACATTTAAACAAATGCACCTATCAGCTTGAACTTTCTTCGGGGTGAAGATGGATTTTTTTAATGGTTTTTATTAGTGATGTGTAATCTTATTTCCTTGCATTCCCCGAGGGTTAAAATCACTGGACCAGTTGAGATGAATGAATAAGAAAATATTTTTCAGTGCAGAGGTTTAGTGGCTGCTGCACACTTGTGAATGAACATGTTGCAGGACCGGAGGCGGGGAATGCATTAGGCTGAGCTGTCAGTACAATCCTCCGCCTCCTTGCCCCCAACACCCACGTCCCCCACCCCTCGGCTTTCCATACCTCCTCTGTACTCGGTGTTGTTCCTCCAGTCTGCCAGGTCGATCTCTGCGGTGCCTGCAATAACCAGCTCCAGCTCCCTGGCATCAAACACCGACACCAGCCGCACATCCACCACCTAACAAACCAAACCACACACACAAACATGGGTGAACACACGGTGCAGCCTATTTATTTATCTATCACAGTCCTCCCACCTACATCAGACTGCTGCAGCAGATCCTTTTTGTGCAGTGACACATCACTGTGGGAAAAGTTTCCATCAGTTTGCTTACAGTAAATTCTGGATTTAGAAAAGCAGGGCGCACAAAGGCCTGGATGTCTGTCGTCTTGCCAGGGGAGGGATTAAAGCAGCGGGTTTGGGCTTATACCGTTTATTAAAAAAGGAAAAAAACTGACATAAAAAAGAGATTACAACCCACTCCTCATTTACTCTGTCTTCTCTTTGTATGACAGCAGGCTATCAGATCCATTTTCCTGGAGTTTTAAAGGGACAGCTACATATTTTTCCTCTGGCCTGCAGCGCTGTTTATCCATCTAAATTGTTCTGGCATTGACTGCCAAGTTTTGGAGACATCTGCCTTGTCTTGAATGTAATAAATGGTACACGTTACATTATGGTGCCAAAAAAAATCCATTTGAATAACTCAGCAGCTATGTCTCTGTCCAGAAATAATGACCTGGTTACTCAAAAAATAAAAAATAAATTCTACAAACTGTGTTGAGAGCAGCTTCTTGCAGGAACTATTTTCTTTTTTCTGTCTACATCCGCCAACCAAAAGAAGAGTGCAGCTATCTAATAATATAGCTCAGCTGAGGAACAACTCCATTATTGTTTCATGTTCTGTCACGTTGTCAGTAGTCACACGGGGTGACCAGGTGGGCAGCATTTTTATCTCCCGTCTCACTGTCCCACATTTTGATTGGCTCTGGCTTTGACCCTGTTCTTAAAGTCTCATTCATTAAAAGCTTTTAATGAAAGGCTGTCACGTTTGATCTCCCGCAGGTTAACAAATCACCTTCTTTCACTAGTGATCAGTTATCACAAAGACACAAAGCTATGCAGATTTTTGTAGAAAATGATGAAA
The DNA here is from genome assembly GCA_015106755.1 of Etia nguti. Lineage (NCBI taxonomy): Eukaryota > Metazoa > Chordata > Actinopteri > Cichliformes > Cichlidae > Etia > Etia nguti. Next base: position 12,272 of record VUQG01001431.1, on the reverse strand, counting down.
ATGATCACAAATAAAAGGAAAAGCGGTCATAATATAGACTTTTTTCTTATTTTTATCTCCAGAAACATGGAGCTGATGGATTCTCACTGAAACTCAAACAACTCTAGACAAAAAAGCAGCTGAAACAACAGTTTTAAAGGTATTTGAGGCATAAAGGAGGCATAAAGGAGGCATAAAGGAGAATACAAACATAGACTAAATTTCAGCACTTTTTCACACATCCAGAAGACATGCCTTTCACATGCTGGATGCCTCTCAGGATCAGTACACTTACTCTTTGTCCCACATTAAGTTTATTGTTACCCGAGTAGCGCAAGCCAATTGTCATGGTTGGATTTTTTTAAAGTAAATGTACAGCTGATGATTTCTGGAAAGAGACTTAGTACTTAATGAAGTGGCCAGTGAGTGTTTACATAAAGTGCCTAATGTAACCTAACATAACGTAAGTACTCACTGTGCAGCATCATGTTAGTAGGCCATAACTAATGCAGAATTATATATGAGTAGACTTATATTAAAAAGCTACAAAATAAGAAGCAATGGAGCCTTAAAAATACTTGGTCTGGAGTACAAAGTACAAATACTGCATCCAAAATATAGTAGAGTAGAAGTAGAAAGTAGCATAGTATAGAAATACTTGTAAGAAAAATATGTAAGTTGCATTTCACCACTGCTCTTATACGTGCGCACATTTAATAATAAGATTAAGATAAAACAGTCGAGATGGATAACTAAAACCTTAACACATACCAGCACTTTAACTAGAAAGCATTCTCGGCTTTGTCAATATTTCAAAAGACTATGAGCACAGGTTTAGCTGCCATTACAGTTTGAACACATTTACTGCACCACAGCAGGTACCTCCAAGTAATCTTTTCCATTGAATTACTTTAATGCCCATGATGACAAGAGAGCTAACATCACAGACATCTAATAAAGAGTTAGCACATCACAGTGTAGCTCGCTTAAATGCTAACTTGTCATTTGCTCCTTTGGCATTATCGTGAGCATATCTAGCCCTTCTACTTGAAGCTGCATCATCGTGCACCGCTGCAAATGCCAGATGTCCATTTGGGTTAGCACTGGTTCAAAAAGAAAAGATTTTCAGCCAGCTACTGCAATGACGCAGCCATACTGCGTCACCGGTATTGATCGATGAGGTTGATAATACCTATTATGTGCTATAAAGGAGAAAATTTTACTTATTGTTATTTTAACTGGGGGTCATGGCATTAATAAAGCACAAGCTCACATTTTTCAAGTCAGTACTTAAAATTATGTTCAGGTACCAATAAAAACATTAAATCAGTCCCCCTGCTCATACTGGCCATCTAAAGTCTCGTCTGTGAGCACTTTAAGATAAAAATAAGCCAATATGAATAACAGAAATTAAAACATCAAGAAAAAATATTCATGCTGTCACATTTAAAATGGACCTTTTATGCTTTCCCTTATGTTATTCATATACATACATATACATATTCTTAATCCCTGTGAACCAGAAGCTGAAGCTTCAAACAGAACTAAACACTCTTTTTTATTATTCTTGGAACTGTATGTTGTCACAGAAAGGGGATATCCTTATATGGTTATCTCAGAGTGCAAAAGCCCCACCCAGCTCATTCAAACGTTCAACATGTGAGGAGCAGCCAATCAGAAGAATGGGGAGGAGCTAAAACGGCTTCTTTCAGCCAGATGATGAACTGAGGGGCTAGACCAAGCAAAGATGGAACTAGCCATGATAGATCCCCTTTTAATCACTCAATTATATAATTGTAGACTAAAAACAACAATATTTATACAGAAAAATGGCACAAAAAAAAAAGCTGTAGATGAATTAATCATTTGTTTCTCTAAACAAATACAGATCTTCATGTTATAGCCTGAATATACCTGAATAACTGTTCAAGAACCAAGTATTCCCAGAAAGCTGATTCTGTTCATCTGGATGTTGCGGTTTCATTTGGAGAAAAGTTCCGTCACTCATCCAAGTGACTTGTTTATTCTCTGTTTGAGTATTGTATCATGGTGAGTTATGCATTAGATATGGCTGACCATAATATCCTTATAAACCACCTTGAATGGTGTTTTGGTAACAGGGATACAGGACTTGCCTTGTCCTCCCCCTACATCCTCAGGCTCCCTGGCATCCCGCAGGGCTCAATCCTCGGTCCCATTTTATTCTCTATCTGCATGCTTCCACTGGGTCAGATAATCTATAAATATAGTTTCAATTTCAACTGCTAAGCAGCTGACGAATCTTTAAATCTGATCCAGCCATTTTCAGACCTGTATCCTTGGAAATCTCTCCTCCCATATGAGGAATTCTCTGTACTTTTCTTTTGAAACATGCCACACAAATAAAGTTGTATTTATCTATTTAGTCATGCATTTAATTGAGGCCTTTAGTTGGATTTTGGGGAGGCATTCTGCCCCTAAAACCCATAGTAGAATTTTAGCATTGTTTATCTTGTCTTTTTTGACACCTCTAACATTTGTAACACCGGCACTGTACCTCGTAGAAGCCTCGGACCAGGCTCTCTGTCTGCTGGGCCACGCCTCTCTCGATGCGCCATTTGACCATTCGCTCAATATACTCCTTCTTGTTCTTCTCTGACACAGGGATGCCGGCCCCGCCCGGCTTAAGCTCTCGCTCTGTGATCTGCAGAATTACAGAGGAATAACACGTAAATTTGCGGTCTAATTTTCTTGTTGCACGGCGCCGCCACAGACTGAACACGCACCTGTCCAAAGACCTCCTCGTTCACAGTGAAGGTGAGGTCCAGCATGTCTTCGATGTCATTGTCCTTCATCCACTGCAGGCTCTGATGGAACTCCTCATCCAGGAACTCCAGGTCACTCAGGTCACACGGGCTGCATGAACAAAGGTCACAGCAGGGTCAACAAGAGGGGAAGACCTGCTTGTTAACCATCGTCAGCTGATTTTTAAGAAGTGAGGCTGAAGGTTAATTATACAAAGTATGGAGATGAAGCATAGGCATTTGTCATATTCTGCTGATCTTTCGACTGCTTTTGCAGAATTTTCATTCCCTGGTCATGTCACGTGTTATTACTGTCAGGAAAACAATGCTACATGGATGCACGTTCACTTCCTCTGTTGATTATACTATGATCATTCAGCACTATATTGGACTGAACATATGACTTTTCATTTGATAAATGCTTATCTCTGCACTAATGGTGATAAAGCCAAGAACAGATCGCTGCTGCCCGAGAGGTTAAGAACACATTTAATACAGCATCTGTCCTCAGTGCAGACATTTGGCAGCGTTTCAGGTTGTTTGGACAAAGCTTAATAAGGGTGCTGCTCCTACTGACAGGAGAAGCTGACAGCTGCTGACTGACTGAAACATTCAAGGTCTTATTTGGTCAGGGAGGAAGTGCTGGTACCCTGCGCGCTGACTTGCAATGAATGGAAGCAGGCTGAGGTGCTTACATGCGAAGAAGCCCCTTATAGAAAGGACGAGTAAAAAAGGCATCCAGCAGGTACTGATGAACAAGGGCCAGCCCCAGGATGCGCCCGCTGAAGCGAAACCTGCATAAAACATGGAAAATATGTGTGAATACAGACAGCACCGACATCAGGACTGTAGTGATCTCGCTTTCTTTCACACTGTATGAACAACACAGGAAACAGATTCTAGATCTTTTCCTGCAGATGCAAAAACATTCTGCTATAGTCTGCTGCGCGTTCCACACAGTATGTTCATGTTACGATATCCAAAACTCTCTTGATTGAGGACCCACCAAATAGAGACAACAAATAAGAATGTTAAAGATGGTTTGTGAGAACAACATTGAAGTTGGCAGAACAAATCCCATCCAGGGGGGAACGATTTGGTATCTGCCTCGTATTTTAAAGATGCTTCTCGATCCTATCTCATTGTGAAACTTCTATAACATCAGATAACTGTCTTTGCTCTTTCAAACATAGATTTAGCTCGATAATTGCCTCTACTCATGTACGATATAACAAACAACTTTCCCAAAAAAACAAAAAACGCAGTTCCTTTAACGGCCACTTGAGGGACTGACTCACTGACTCCAGCAGTGAGTCAGTCCCCATAGACTCCCATGTCAAAATGTCCAACTTTACAGCAGAAATAAACATGTTTACAGCCTGATACCAAAACAGTTTTGTTCTCTATATCAACGCCCCCTTCATCACAGCTGCATGAGGGTTGGTTTTCCTCCTACCTCTCTATTTGGATACTAACAAAGCTAAAATTTAGGGATGTAACCGCTTTAAATATGGTGGCAATATAGAGCTGGAGTCCCTGAACTGGACCTTTTTTGGAGCATTTTTAATGGAAACTGCCTAATAACATGGCAATTCAAGAGGGTTCGGTGAGTGAAATTCTAGCAAGATCATTCTCCCAAAAAAAAATAAAAAAAAATAAAAGAAAATCAGTGAGTCCATCCCACCTGACCACCAGGTGTATTAAATAGAATTTTCAGGTATCTGTACTTTACTTTTACTCCCCAGATCTTTACATAAATATCTATAGTATCTACTCCTTACATTTTCAAAACAGGTACATCTTAGGTTTAATACATTTATTTATTTCCCAGCCCTGCACGCCTTCAAACGTCAAACACAATTGAAGCTAAATGGAGGAAACAATAACACATAAAAGAGAATCCTATCGGTGTATCTGTGCTTATCGGTTACAAGGGAGATGAAAGAGCCAAAAGCACGTAACTTGTTCACCATTTATACTCTGGGGTTAAAGTGGGCCAGAATGATCTGGATTGGTGGTCAAAGCACTACAACTAATCTTGGGGTTCCCCCACTTGCCTTGTCCTACTTCAACCCCTAACTGTGCTTTCCTGTTTAGGTGTTGAGGCAGAGTCACACTCTACAACGTATGCCACAGCAAATAGATCAAATTCTCTCTCTTTTTCTCTGCTCATGTTCTGCATAACAGAGTTCAAAATAAGTACATTCATTAGAAACAGATAGATTAGATTGAAACACTCTATTTTATACATTGTATTCTAATGTAATAATATTGTTTTTATAATATATTAAATAACATGCGATTTACTTAGCTACTTTTTACTTTACATTTACATTTCAGAGTCTGTAATTTTCCCCTTTTACAAGTATCCTTACTTTTACTTAAGTACAAAATGTCTGTACTTTTGCCACCTCTGGATATATCATAGGTTTAATAGTAGAAATACACAATATAATATCTCTGACACAGAGGAACAGAATCAAGTACCGGCAGCACTGGTAGGTGCAGTTCCCGTGTGGGAACTTTTCTCAGATTTGATTGATTTTCTATGTAATGGCCCGGTGTTTTATTTGTCTGTTTCTTAGCACTAACTACCAAGTATCTGTGTCTGATACACTGGTAAAGATTACAGAGGCAGCTTACTAAAAAAGCTAGTGAACATTAGCTGATACTAAATATGGTGACTTCTGGCGCCAAAAAAAAGCAACATGGCAACAGCCAGCACCAGATGTGGAAACCAGTGAGCGATATCATGGAGGCTGCGTCCAGCTTTCACATAAACAGTATTCCTATAAATATTTTATATATTTTAAGCCATATAAACCCTCCCCATGCTCTTATAAACCCTATTATAACCATTTAAAAATCTAAAAAAAAAAAAAAAATTATAAGAAACAGAAACCGGTGATATAATGAAATTCTGGCGATATAAATCTGCGATGTAGCAAGTCCACGATGGTTCATTTCCTTGTTACTCAGACATCCATCCATCCATCCATCCATTGCCCCTGAGCAAAAAACTGACTTGTGACAGATTGCTGATCCAAATTTCCACACAGCTCTCCACAAATTGCTTCCATTTTGGGATCAGCATTCAGGACAGATAAAATTAACACCTTACATTTAGCACAGTAGCACACACAGCAGCAACAAACAAACAAACAGGCAGGCAGACATCACAGGCTGATAGAAACCTCACCATTCGTGGTGGTTGTCCACAAAGGCAGACATGGGGCTGATCTGGACAGTGTACGTGTCATTAGCTGAATATTCAAACAGCCCATAGTACGGGTTGAACAGCTCTCTAGATACCAAGAAGAAAAACTCTCTGGAGGGTCCACTGTAGTCCAGCCTGCAACACACACACCATGAGAGTACACATGCATATAAACCTTGATGACTTTGGCTGATGATTGGATCAGAGGAGGAACGCATTCAGCGTTTATGGGATTTTGCAGGAGTGTGGAAAATACTCAAAGATACAGCCCCACAATCAGCGACACTTCTGCACTGGAAACAAGAGACGGGTACAGGCTGATAAAATGATTTGTTGTTAAATTTGGTGACATTTAATTTCCTGTTATTGACGTTTTTTTAAAGGGACACTAGTGATTCTTCTTACAGCCTTTAACTCCTCTCTATTATAGAGAGCTGCCAGTATATTTCAGTGAATATTCTCGTGTGTGGACTCTGATTCCACATAAAACTTCTCCTTTGTTTTGTTTTATTTAAACTGACTTTTTAAGCTTTATTAAGTTCTTCTACTGGTCCTAGATTCTCTCTCTCTCATGTAAACAGTCAGCGCAGGTGAAACAATAACTGAAACATGAGGTAGATTTTCGGTTTTGGCTGGTACGATGAAGGGCCTGTTCAGTTCATTTTTACAATCTTGTATGATGATTTAATAAACAATCATTCCTGCACTGTGGCGATGTGTGTTAAACATTACGCTTTGAAGCTTGAGATGAGAACAGAAAACTCTACCCTGCATGAGGTGAGCAAACATCTCATATTATTAAGAAAAAATGCCAATGAGATGAGGGAAATGTGTTTCCCTCACCCGTCCTCGCCTACAAAGCTGACGTAAAGCTTGCTCCTCTGCAGGTCTTTACGGGAGTAGCACATGATCTGGTTAAAGGCGTCCTCCAGAAGGTGGTCTCTGCGTATGATGAGCCTGGGGATCCACACACACACACACACACACACACACGGTGGTTACAGAAACAGAGCGCCAACTATAAACCACTACTGATGAAAACATAGAATCATCTTTTGATTAAAATAGTCCTGACTGCTGAAAATAAAATATTAAAGGAACACCTTTTTATCAGAGTATAGCATCAAGTCAGTTAAACTTCTGGGATACTGATCTGGTCAGAGGGGTTGTTAATGAAATTAACAACAGGTGAACTAGAGGAGCAACAGTGAGACAACCCCCACAACACGAATGGTTTTACAGGAGGGGACCACTGACATTTTTTCCTTCCTCTTCCTTTTTGATTGTTTTTCCTCTAGTTTTGCATTTGGCTATGTTCAATGTCACTACTTGTAGCGTGAGGTGATACCTGGGCCCTGCAGAGTTTGCACAGATAGTCCAGCTCCTCCAGGATGGCACATCAATATTTTACAGATATTTTATAAATCCAGAGGCGACAGAGACTTTGGAGTTTGGCTCCTGAAATGTGAAACGAGCTGCTGTTGGAGGTCAGGCAGTCTCCATCTGTTGCTGAGTTTAAAACTTGTTTAAAAAGAGACCCTTTTCTCTTTGGCTTTTAACCCAGTGTGAGTTGTTATCTGTCTTAAACCCGTACCCTTTGTATGTGCCTGTACTATTTCAAATGTTCCCAAGGTTCTATGAATTAACTTATAGCTGATTTATTGTTTTATTCATGTTCTCTCATTTCTTGTACAACACTTCTGTCAGGTGTTATGTTGTTTTTTAAGTGCTTTAGAAATAAAGTGATGATCAGTAGGTCAATACAGTCTCAAGAGCATGGAGGAGATCCCGGGGGTTGGGGACCGCTGCTCTAGGAGAGCTGGACAGGCCCATAGAAGGCTCTTAACCCATCAGCAGGACCAGTATTTGATCAGTACTGCCAGACACACAGAGACGCACTGGGTCCTGGGTTCTTCCTGGTGCACGACAAATGCCTGGGCTCATGTGGCAAGAGTATGCAGGCAGTTCCTGCGGGATGAAGGAATTGCACTCCTCTTGGGCATTATGTGTGAGTCATCCAATGACACGAGGCTTCGCCTCAGACTGACCAGGTGCTCAGTGATGTCCTGGTCCAGATCTGGGAGAAGATCCCCCAGGACACCAGCCGTCCTCTCGTTAGGATCATGCACCAACGTTGTCAGGCATGCATGCAGCACATGGGGTCCATACAAACTACTAAGTACTATTTTTATTTGGTGCAATTCAATTTCATCAAAATGGACTAGCCTGCTGTATCACTTTTTCACTTAGATTTTTGGGGTGTCTTTCAATTCAGCCCTCTATAAGTCAATCATTTTAATTTCCATCAAACGGTGTGACATTCACATATTACCCAGTCCATATTATTATTGATATCCAGCATGATTTTTTTCCTATTGAGGTCTGATGTGTGTTCAAAGTGTTCCTTCAATTTTTTTGAGCAGTATATATGTAAATCCTAAATTTAAGGTTATACCTAACACTAAACCTGTGATGGTGTGCCTCCTGAAATTAGATTTGTCATCCTACCTGTTTATGATTTAGAACAGAACATGCAGTTTTTATTCATAAATAACATTTTTTATTTTAATTTATAAATCAACATTCATTAATTCATCTATTTGGAGCTTTTAGACCTACTTGACTTTCCCCGGTCCCTGTCCATAACCCTTTGTCTCCAGCTTTCGATAGAAGTTCCTCAGTTTGGCCTCAAAATCTCGTTTATAGGGAGCCGGGGCTCGGGCATTAGCTCGCTGGGTACCTGAGATGTAAATGACAGTAAAAAGCACAATGAATGCAAAGCAAGAGACAGAGCAAGAACAAAAAGAGGAGCAGAGATGGGTAAAGACAGATAAATGGATACAGGGAGACTGGAATAAAATTAAATCTGAATGTTCCCGAGCAGAAATTGAGTAAAGCTTGAGTGATTGTGTAGACAATCAGAAATAGCGCATGCAGGTTAATCCTGGATTGTTTTGGGGGGATTTTTTTTGTATCAGACTGTTAAAGCTTTTATTAATTTTACAGCAAATACACGTCTCAGTGATCAGAGCTCAGCTCAGCATAAAGAGGTGAAAAGAAAAACACTGACAAGAGCGCTGCAAAGAAAATGTTTGTTTTGAACCAAGTCTGACAAGGACACATTTAACGATCAGTAACCAGCTACTGTGAGGATTTACCTTTCCTTGCTTTTGTTTCATTTGAAAAACTTCTTTGAATCAAGCGTGTTGGAGTTTTATTGAAACAATTCTCTTAAATAAAGTACTTTGTTTCGAGAGGTGGTAAGTGCTTTGCAGGCTTTCGTGTTTCCTATCAGGGTGTGTGGGTCCCTTTATCTGTTCCTGTCTCCTTTCAGTGTCATCCTGCGGAGAATTATGACAAAATGCTGGAGCAGAAGTCAGAAACTCTCAGCATCGACAGCATAGTGGGAGGATGTTATAGCAACACTGGCGGACTGGCAGGAGAAGAAAAAGAGATGAACAGCCTGGTGGAGCTTTGGGATAAAATAGATTCCAAATATGGAAGGTGGGTCAGCACAGATAAAACCACACATGAAAAACTAAAGCCTGAAAAGTACCTCGGTGCTTTTATATCCGAACATGGATCGAAACTGGAAGTCAAGGCCAAGAAAACCAAAACTACAGACACAGTTTTCAGATTGAAACCAGGATGAAGACTCAGGCTCATCTCAATATTCAGGTTGGACAGCTGACTTTGTGTGGTGCGATTAATCTTAAAGGATGCTACTTTAATAGCAAATCATCACCACGCAGTGTCCAGGCAGGAGAACTAGCTCTGTGTTCAGCATCTGCAGCTCGTAACACAGATTTGTCTTGAAATCATATCTCTCTCTCTGTCTTTTAATTTGAATAAGCTAGAACCTCAGAGGCAAATAAATCCAATCCAGAAGTCTCAAAAGTGCAGTTCCTCTAGTGGCCACTTGAGGCTGACTCCAAAGGTGAGTCAGTGACCACAGACTCCCATTTAAAAAAGTCACGTTTAAAGCACAAATAAACACGTTTACAGCCTTCCCAAAGATCCGCGGCATTTGTTACAAATATTATGGTTTGTAAGCAGGTTTTCTAGGGAATGGTGAAAGAAGACTGGACCAACAGAAATCCAGACTCAGAAGTGTTGTTATACTTCACATCATCACAGTTACATCATTGTTACTGTGCTATTACAATGTAATAAGACAGAAATTACAATAGTTACACTCCAACCATTATGAAGTTATAATAGTTACACTGCAGATACACCACAGCTTATACCATAAATACAAGATAATTTCCCTGCAATTACTACAGCTGCACAGGAGCTACACCATAACATGTCAAAGTTACACCTGTGATGACACAGTAAATACACCATAAATATGCTGTAGTTACTCATTATTACTTGTATGATTTAGGTATATCAATTTATACATCGTTAATAAAGTTTATTATGTAAGACAGCATATACACAAACATTTTCATGTTACAGTTTTTATCATATAAAAGTAAGAATTTAATAAATGTTGGGCTGATGCAGACAGGGAGTGAGACAGAGACTCACCGGGGGAGCTCTGTGGAGAGGAGAGGCAGTAACCTGGGTGGAGTAATGGCGGTACATATGACATCACCTCCTCCTCAAATAAGCTGAAGATGAGAGCGAGAGAGAGAGAGAGAGAGAGAGGGAGACACACACGCACACAGAACACTGTCAGACAGCACAAAGGAAATGATACACCTTCAGGCAGCGTTAGACCTCACACACACACACACGTACATGCACACGTGCGCGCACACACACACACACACACACACACACACACACGCGTGCGCACACACACACACACACACGCGTGCGCGCACACACACACACACACACACACACACAGGGTGAGCAGGAATGTAATATTGGTGGTTGCTTATATATAAAATCAGGCAGGCTGCAAAGCCAGCCGC
>VUQG01001429.1:19990-33444 GCA_015106755.1 Etia nguti | reverse complement strand
AGTAGATTTCAAAGCCACAGATACTGAAATATAGCTTTTTGGTACTTTGCAGTGTGGAATTCAGACATGTAAGAATGTCTGATATATACACACACACGTATATATATATATACACACACACATATATATATATATACACACACACATATATATATATATACACACACACATATATATATATATACACACACACATATATATATATATACACACACACACATATATATATATATACGTGTATACACACACGTATGTGTATATACACACACACACATATATACACGTGTATATATACATATATATATACACACACACACACACATATACACTTGTGTATATATATATATACACACACACACACACACACACACATATACACTTGTGTATATATATATACACACACACATGTGTATATATATATATACACACACACACATGTGTATATATATATACACACACACATATACACATGTGTATATATATATACACACATATACACATGTGTATATATATATATACACATATACACACATACATATATACATATACATATATATGGATAGATACATATAATTAATTAATCAGATGAAAAACCGTCTCATAGCCAATCTGTAAATCTTATAATTGGTTAATTTTAAAATTAATTTGTATATTTTGGAGACTTAATGTTCTCAATGTTTCTGACACTAGCATTTATTACAGATTATGTTTTTGGTAGCATTCTGTCTTTAAACATGAACATGAACCATGAATTCTGATAAAATTCTGTAGGGGTGTAGACCTTTGACCTCTTTGTGTAGGTCAAACTTTCATAACATGTATTATTTTTAAAATGATCCTTATAATTCTACTGGCTTTGTCTGTACTGGCAACACTTATTTTATTATGACTTCATTACAGGAACCGGTTATAAATAATTAAATACATAACAATTTGAATAGATGCTGCTAAATTATTTTTTGGAAAACAAAATAAACTTGTGATCACTATAATTTTCACTTGATACTAGACATTTAAATGGATTTTACTAAGCAATGAATTGAATGCAACATATGTACTTTTTTCATGTAACTGTCAGATTTGTTTTTAGCATGTAAGGTTCAGACACTGCAGAGAAATTAAAAATTTTCATGGGCTCCTGCCAAAAAATAAACTCCCCTGTCCACTGTGTAATTTTTCCAAATACTTCAGTGCACACTGATGATCATTTAATATCAATAAGTCTTTGACTGGTACTGGCAAGACTGTCTCATTTTTTTAAAAAAGATACTTGTGCATGCGTAGAAATCTTTTCTTTTTCTTTTTCCTAAAGGACATGCTGTGTTATTAAAAGACTGAAGATGACTCACTTTGTCTGTTGCCTAGGTGGGATGTAAGACAAAAGGGCACATATCAGACAGTCAAACCTTTGCAGCCAAGCTTTCAGGCTTCTGGACATTTTGAGAACATGACCCAAATGAGAAATGCTACAGTCTTTAACCTGTCAATGCAGAGAGGGCTCTGTCATATCTGCTGAAGGACGGAGACAGTTTTCAGCCAGAAACTTAAATGTTTAGTTGTCAAACACAAAATGAGCCTCTCTTCTGTTCTGTTCCCTGTACTCCCCCACTACCATCATGAAATGACTCATGAATTCAACAGAAGCTTGTGATTTACTTCACTTTTATTCCAGATATCATTCAGTGAGAATCGAACTTTACTGTTTAAAGTGCTCCAAATTTGAAGCTTCACTCTGGAACAAAACCATTTATAGTACAGAAATTGCTTGAAATCCAACGTCAACCAACTTGAAAATCATCCCTGCAGATGACTTTGGCAGCGCTCTTATGCATACATGCACAGATTGACGGCAAACAGAAATTCTGAAGTGATGAAGGATTTTATAAAAAGCTAAGGTCTATTGATTTCAAATTTCATAGAATTTCTCACAAATGCTACTGAGACATTCAACTCAAATTTACATTTTGACTGTTCACATGTCAGTAAGGTCAATATGATTAATCTCTTAATCATAATGACCTTATGATTAAGAACTCCAGCACAAAATGTCATGGCCATCCATCTTTGTTGGGATATTTCAGTGCTAAACTCACTCAGACATTCCCACTTTGGTCGAGTCTTCAAGAATCAAACGGAGACGCCTGTGTATTTACAGCATAAGAGCAAAATAATACTTTTTTTTTGTAAAATAGAGCCTCAAGGGATTATATACACGGCAAATAATAAATGCCTTATCCCTGAACCTTGTGGTGCTTGAAAAGTGTTTAGAGGATAGCATGATGACAAGCTCCTAGTCATAATAGAAAAGCAGCCGTCTTATAAGCACTTTTTGAAGCACAGATTCTCTGCTTTGGTGAGCTATTGCTGAACCAGGATAGAAACCAACCCAGTGGATCAACATCAGGTATCTAATGTTTGCTGATTATACCATAATTGAGGCCTTCTTCATCTACATCTCCCAAATCTCCCAAATGCCAGAAAAATATGGGTAGCTATCCTTAATTTGCATGCTGTGATAGTCCTTTAGTGTTTTTAGTACTATAGTTAATACTATAGCTGGTTTCTTACAGAGATTGCAAGTGCCAATACTCAGTCACATATCTTTGTTTTTCTTCTTTTGCAAAGTAAATTTTCAAGTCGTGCAACAGAGAGAATAATGACTGACCTGTTCTGCAGTTCGATGGATTGTCCAATGTGGGCTGGCATGTTGAAGGCCTCCAGTACTGGTCATGTGACATGAAACTATGAATAGAGACAACATTAGAAGAAGCTTCTTTTGGCAGCTTTCTTATTCACAAGGGCTCGCCACAGCATGTAGCGCTGCATATTTGATTTGACAGATTTTTACGCCGGATGCCCTTCCTCATGCAACCCCCAAGGGGTTTGTGTCACCTTCTGGTCTTGAACTGGGGAGCAACATTAACCGTGTTCAGTTTAAACCACTATATTAGCATGGCTAAAAACACAGTATTAGATCCAGCTTTAGAACTTCAAATGTATGCAGCTGTAGAATAGATAAACTGCCAAGTGGCATTCAGAAATATGATAATGTATTTAATGGCTGAGCTATGACATGCATGGTTCCCCTGTTACTCTCTAAGAAATAAAGCTGGCTGATGAATTTTAACAAAATGAATATTTACCAGAAATTATGTTTAAGAAAGAATAATGAACTTGCCTGGCTACATAAATCTTAAATCTGTCTTTCACCATGAAGAGTAAGACTGAGGGACCATCTGGGGAGACCATATGTCTTCACACTTTCATGACACTAATGAGGAAGGGAACTAAAGGTACTAAAGTGTGCTTGGATATGCCGTTTAATATTTGTTTGCTTTAATATAGCCAACCTTGCTCAGCTACATCTGGATCTGGTCCAGAACAACACCTGCCAAACTCTTTTCATTTCAGAAAGCAGTTCACATTTGGTAAATACAAACCTGAGTGGTGACAATTAGGAGCTTTAAATGTAAGCTTTTTAATTTGGGTGGGGTTTCCTTTTTAAAGAAGGTTCACAGTTTAATTAGTGGATTTATAAATAATCTATTGTGTTTTCAAGTGGTACCTGGCCTTATTCTGAAGCATTTTCCTCACAGCCACCAATTAGTATATTGATGCTCTGATAAACAAAGCCAATATGTAGAATGCAAATAATCACACACCACTTCACAGTCTGTCATTTACACGTTTTCTTAGTAGCAATTTATATACAAGCTTCATTACAATTTAAAAGGAAAAAAAAAAAATGTTGATTTGCGATTTTACACTGAATAAAATTCCTTGTTGGCAAATGTAGTTGTATTATTTATTTAGCCATAGTAAGGGATTTTACATAATAGGGAGTTCACATCTTATGTCCCCACTCCCCCAGTTTTACAGATCAGAATTGCTCACTAACATGCATATTTTTAGCTAATTATTCATCCCTGCATGAAACTAGAAACTACAGAATACCCTACACAGTTCCAGGCACAGCCTGTTGTGTGTGTGTCTGCTGGCGGCGCTCACACGCTCCGGGCTTTTCTTTGATTGGCTGGTGGCTGCTGGAATAAGACTTTGTCCATTTGTAGCCCCAGTGGGAGTAGAAATAATGACTGAAGCAGTGTGACCACTGAGCTTTCTGGAAAAAAAGACAGCAAGAACAAAAAGGGGGAACTGTGAATGAATAAACAGACGAAATAAAGACACAAAATACAGAGGTGAAAGCCAGAAATGTGAACGTACAATAATAAAAGGTGACAGAGAGTGAGAAGAGAGGGATAATGATACAAAAAGAAAAAAGACAGAGAGCAAGGCTGTTGTGTGTCCAGTGCCGCCCACTTTGTCCTTGGTCGCACCTCCCCTATTCACCCATTCACACTGACGTACGTGCAGGACACAAGGCACCACACACACACAAACGGGACAATGCACGACGCAAACTGAAAAACACTGAAGAGAAACTGTTGTAGGGGGTCCAAGCTTAAACTGAATGCTCCAACTTTCTTCACTTCCTTCCTGTTTTGTCTTTTGTGTGTGTGTGGTGGTGGTGGCTGAGTGAACAAGACTGACTTTGATTAACAGATTGTTCATGTGTGCATTTTTCTCTTTCTTTGTCTTTATTGTTAGTGTGTGTGTGTGTGTGTGTGTGTGTGTGCATGCTAGAACGTGTAGGTGGTTGACTTTCTTGGACAGACATGCTTTAACGATTGGTTCATTCGGATCCCCCTACTCACACACACACAAACTGACATTCACCATCACACCACTAAAGTAACACAAGCACACACACACACACAGCAACTTTTGTTCCAACTTGCCCATGTGACTGTGGAAATGACACTTTTTTTTCCTGCCACCTTAAGAAATGGCTGCAGCTGAATGTGAATTCACACTGTGAGACACATAAAGCATGTCTCAGAAATCTGACAGCCATTTCTACATGTTGCTCACTCACTGTAATATTCTAATATTATAGAATATCTAATACATTTATAATGAGAATTAGCGGTTCATGTCACTCGTGTGGAACTTTTTAAAAACGTTTTTTTTGTTTGATGATTACGTTCTTTGCATCAAGAAGTTGGGGAAAGATGTAATATTTGTCTATTAATCCGATAACATCTGATTCTGCTTCCCTTCCAGGCTCTGTTCTCCATCTGCCAGTGTGCTCAGAAACATTGCACAGGCCAGTATCACAGAGTCTATACACAATGTGCCTCTAGAAATGGTCAATAAGAAATTTCTTTTTTATTTTCACCTGTAGCATAATAACCCAGGAAGATGCTAGTTTAAAAGTACAAATATTCTCCAAAGGGCTAAACCTCATACAATCCGTAGGAGCAGTGATTTAAGTCAAATGCCTTTGTGACACTTTAATATTTGCAACAGACGCTATTTGAATAAATTAGAATGAATTAACCAAAGTTCCTTTAGAAGCAAGTCCTGCTCCTCAGAAGTCATCTTGGCAATACCTGAGCAGTTATTGTGGGTTACCAAGACCAATCCTCTATCAAAATGAATCATGAGAGAGGCATAACTTTAATTTCAATAGTCTGTGGAACTTAAAAAACTGCATGTGGTGAATCACCAATCAAATCTGATTAAAAATGCCTAAAAAGTTTGCTGATTTTGCCACAAAAGAGGTTTAAAAAGCTCCTTCGTGCATGTTATATGTATCTCAGCAGAGCATTAAACACTACAGGGGGAAGATTGATCCAAATACCGATAGTATCGATTTCAATTGGTATCATATCGATACAACTGTGTTTCTATCCTCTAAATTCAAAATGCAGTCCAATGATATATGTAAAATCCTTTTTTTTGGATAATGAAAAAAATACACCTCAAACATGCAGTATGAAGAATGTCTGAACCTTTTTGCGTTGACTGTCACATCTATTTTATGCGTAGCCTGTAGCACATTCAGACAACAGAATTTGAATCAAAGTGCTTTAGAGACGGGCCCATTTACATTCCAGCTCTCTAAAAAACTCAGTTTTAAAATATGTGAAAAGCTGAAAGCTGTGTTTTATTGTATTAATTGTGGAAAGTAAAAATCACAGTGATTTTTGTGTTTATTAAAATGAATTCCGAATTTGCAAGTACATGATTATTAATCTGTGTGAATCAAGGCACAGAGCTTTCTGCCCAGTATAAGCTGGCCTTATTGGTTAAAAGCATCAGTGTCAGTATTCATATCAACAGTACTCGCCCTGTATTTATTGGTATCACATTGATTCATCATTACTAAACACATACCATGCTAATGGTACACATTATTGGAAAGCAAGCCAACAAAAAGGCTTAGCACTCTTACCTACATCAGTAGATACACCGGCCACCACACAGTTGAAACTGTCATGACATCTTATCTCTGCAGCAACACGATTAGATCATGTATTTACTGGTTTGGTTGCTATAAGGCAGATGGCTGGTTCTTTGAGTGTTGTGTCTGAGCCTTATAACGTCTTTACCCTAGTCCTTTCCTCCAGCTGCGTCCTTCTCCAAGTGCATTAAAGAAAGTTTGACATTCCCATTAGCTCCATGCTGCATGGTGAGAATGGTAAACACTATACCTGCTACACTTCAGCATGTTCGCAGTAATAACATACGCCTCCCAAACCCAGTAGAGTGGATTTAAATAAATAAAGGATCTCTATGCACTTTACATTTCAGCTCTCATTGAAGTTATCCTAAGGTTTTCAGATCCTTTGGGCATTGTTTTGCCTGGAGGAATGATCCATAGGCTTATGGAAAATGTGAAAATGTAATCAGTTCTGATTGTAATTGTTTTTAATCACACAATATCACTTTGCTGTCACACCTAATATTCTGTTTTTAAAATTCAGACATTAAGTTTTATCTTTCAGGTACCATTCATATCAATCAGTTTCATTTTACATAGCCTGTTAGCGTCTGTATGCTTTATTACCAGCTTTGGCTTTTCATTTGACTGAATGGATACTACTGTGTTGAATACAATCAGCTTCAGTTTATCTCTAACAACTATCATTGCTGCGGAGAGGCTTTTGTACGGCTGCAGGCGAATGGTCGCCTGTTACATCGAGTTAAAGTACTTTACATCTAGCAGGAGCACAAACGATGACACCCAGGGTGACCCCTCCCTTCCAACCAGTGGGCACACACAAACCATGGCCACACACTTTCCAGCAGCCTATTCACACAACCAGCTCAACCATCATGTAGTAGTGTGAGCACACACACACTTTCTCCTTTCTGTCCTCCCCTCCATCCCCTTCTCTTTCCTCAGTTAGTTTTCTACCACAAACACTTCACACAGAACAGCACAATGAGCAGTCTGTGACGGAGGGAAGCCTATGTCTGCATTGTACTGCAGCGCTTTGTCTCCAACCATCATCGCACATCTTTCTCTCTCGCCGTCTTTGTGTGGCTCTGTCCTTCCTGCTATGGTGTGGGCTCCAGACGAGAAATGTGTTGCTCCTCTGAGGCCTATATCCATAGAATTATGATGCTGAAACACACTACCTTTGCTGAAATTGTACAGTAAAGACTGAGAGGAGTTAAAGAAGCACATGTTTCCCAGAATAGTGTCCAGAAACACTTGTGAAATGTCAGAACGTTTTGCAGCGCTCTCCATATTCATGTCAGTCTTTCCTACAATGGATACTCTGTCTGCCTCTTATCCTTATTATTCCATTGTCATCCACCTCTCCTTCTCTGTATCTATGTTCACATCAAAGTAGCTAACAATAAACTCTCTTTTCCTCCATCTTTGTTCTTTTTTTCCTCTGTCTATCACTCCGAATCAATGTCGACACTAAATCACATGGCTGCACAGGCGCTCTGTGGCCTCCCAATTTGTCCCTCTCGTCTGTTTCTATTTGTGTTTAATTAGAGGGGGGAAAAGATGGATAACTGGAGGATGTGTTCTGCTGTAGGGTAATGTGATTGAAATGGTTTCGACTAGCTATTTAAAATATCAAAATTCATATTCTGTATATCAGATCACATACTTCCATACTTATTCTCGCTATTTTGAATACATACGTGTTGTTTATAGTGTCAAGTATGGCTACAAGAACCCCTCTACACGTACCTGTGTGTTGTACTCAAATGGTCAAAAAGTCTCAGTGGCTGCTATCTTGTGTCTGGGTGCCACCAAACAATTGGCACCATTAATACAAACAGAACTAGAATAGAGACATGGTGATAGAATATACCAAGTTTTTATTTTTAAGATGTGAGACTAATAACTAATTAAAAAAATTAACAAAAAACCCCGCCAAAGGTTCATAAAATAAGGTTTAAGAATTGTTTGTATTTGATAGAAAATTAATTAGGCATTTTCAGCTCATCCATTAGCTCCTGGAAGGTCTAGTGAGCTTATGTGATGGGAAGCTATTGGTCCATCCACCTACAGTTCATGAGAATTGCTACTCCTCAAGAACTATTAGGTAGATTGTAGTTGATGAGGATGCAGGTTAGCAAATACAGTAAGTCATTGACATACATTTTTAATTGAAATGATAATGCAGTTCATCTGTTTTTTGTGGTCTTTTATAGGATGATGAAATATGCTCCCCATACACCGGAAGGATCATTACAGACCTTTTCATTTATATAAGGAAGCACCACTAAAGTGGAATTACTGTGGATATTCTGCAGTGCCTTTGACTGGCAGCCCAGACTAATGAGGTAACTGGTTCCTCCAATCTCCATGGGAGTTTTTATGAAGAGTCATGCTAAGGACATTCTTATTTTAATCACTGTGAACTATGCTGTGTTCATACATGCGGGTCAGGCATAAAAGAGGAAACAGAAGAGATGCCTGGACGGTGTAGCGTGCACATGCGCGTGTGCATATTAGGTTGGTTTGTTTAGTTTCTGGTGAGCGCATCTGTGTCTGTGACCTCAGCACTGTTATTCCAAATATACGGGTACAGATGCCCAGCGTGTGTCGACGTGAGCGAGCATGTTTACAGGGCTGTGAATATTCTCTCTTTAAATTCATATTTTTTTTCTTTACAAATTCATGTGTGTGAACATTTACCTTGCTACAGCAGCGTGTGGGGATTTATAGGTGCTGCAGTTTCATTAATGTACTCGATTCAAGTTGTGCATTACTGCACGCATGTGTCTGATGTGTGTGTTTTACATGGTTCAGTAAATCTCTCCTCAGTCTCACTGCTCTTCTTTCCCCATGACAACAGTGAATCATATTTTTCTGAGGCTTACACACAGACACATGCACGCACAGTCAATCTGTGTGTAAATAACGTGTCCGTTTCCTTTTTTTGTTTTTCTTTGGTGTAAACCAGGAGGCCGACAGTCAGATAACTTTGTACTCTGCACACAACAGTTTCATCCTCATACACGGTTCTGTGATCTAGATTTAATGTACAAGTTTGTAAGTCTTTGTCTGTTTAGGGTTTGTGACTATATCCTGACCTTTCTTTGTTCATTCAGATGACATGCACATGAAAAGGGAGCCCATTCCAAAAAAATTTAATTTATCTACTTCTTTGGGAACATTGTCAGAATAGCTTAAATAGCCACTACTGCTACATTAAATTTATCTAATGAAAACTGAAAGTTTAAAGGTTCCCACTGCTACTAGTTTTTGTTTCATGTCTAATAACTACCACTATAAATACTGCAGGAACTCGTGTGCGTTTCATATTTAAATTATGATGTCTGATTGTGTTAGGGCTTTGGTTTTCTCAAATAGCACACACATTGTTGTTGCACAATGAAAACAATAAGAAACAATAAATTAAAAATACCCCAGAGACAATATATGCTGCAATAGAAGACTCATTGTTTAACTGCATATTATAAGCGGTTAAGGGAGAATTGACCAAAAGAAAAAAAGAGTAAAGACAATACTGTGCTTAGTCCCAGACTGCTGACAATAAATGTACACATGTAATGAGTAATTATAGTGAGTTAAAAATTTGCAAGTCTTTTTCAATGGGTGACCTTTCTGTCACACTCACAGTGAGAGCTTGAGACAGATGAATGCTGACCCAGAGGGAGGATAGAAGCCAAGGTCACACCGAGGGCACAGGGAGAAAAGTATGTGGTGTGAGTGCATGGTTGAATGACTAATACTGCTATTAAAGTGCATACACCTCTGTCTGGGTGTGTTTCGAGCACCTTTCCACTGTACTCCACTCCACTTGTGATTTTTTTTAAAGTCTATCTTAGGCTTTTATTAAGCATAAAAAATGCACCTAACACAAGGGATGAACCACTGTTATCTCTACACAGACAACTTAGCAAAAAAAAAAGACCTATTTGAAATTGAATCTTTAGGCACTTTGCTACCAGCAACCTGCTCCAAAAACATAATTTCTTCCAACTCAGTTCAGTTTAGTTTATATAGAAGCAATTCACAACAACAGTTATCTCAAAGTGCTTGATACATGGTAAAGATCCAATAATATTAGAGAGAAATACCCAACAACAGCACTCGGAGAGCGCAACTCCCCCTGAAGAGCGAGGGCTATACTAAACCTTTGATGCTTTATGATGTATTTGTTACCACATGCTGACGTCAGCCTGTTTTAATTACAATATGATGTCCCACAAGGTCTAGTATATTGTTGTGATGTTTGAAGACAATCCATGAAAAATTGTGTATAATATAACATTTTTACTGATTTTCAAATCTGGTGTGGAATTGACCTTGGCCCCAATTTTCACTCGAGTTGTCATTGGTATCGACCATCACACAAAATTTGAAAATGATATCTTAAAAACTGTGGACGCTAGACTGCTAACAAACAGACAAAAGCAGGGAAATATGCACAGGTGAGATGATTAAGTCAGACACCATCAATGTTTTTGACCTGTGTGGTGTGACTGATTGCATGTGGGTGAAGTGATTAACATTTTGTAATGTTTTGCAAACTGTATTTAGGGTGCACACACGATTTTGCAGGACTAGACATCCACACACACTAGTTTGTCCCCAGACTGCCTCTGCCTCTACAAAACACCACACACACACCAACCCCGGAGACAGAGCTCAGCAATACTAGGTCAAGCTGTCCATATGTCATTAAAAATGGATAACCATTTGACTCACTGAGCCATGTGTGTGTGTGGGCGTATGTGTCTGTTGCTGTGAAGTGTTTTTTATTGGACTGGCACTGAGGAAATAAGAAAGTCCCTCATTCCCTGATCCATTTTCAGTGAGTCATATTGGCAGGTACGAACAGGAGATTAGACTAATGCGTGGGGGTGAGTAAAAGCGTGTGTTTGTGCGTATGCGTGTGAGTGCGTGTGTGGATTACACGGACCTGTGGCGACTTAAAGTTACAGGAAGAGAACCTGAGAAAACAAACAGAAGGAGGTTGAGCTGTTAAATGGAGTTTTGAATATGTGCCCAGGGGGAAAAAACACAGAAAAATACAGGTGGGTTGCAGAGAAGATTACTCAGATGAGGAGCAGCCATTAAAGAATGTTAGACTCTTATGTACGTGTTTGAGTGTTGTTGGATGCTAACAAGCATTATTAGGATGTAAAATTATAAGCCCTTTACAGTGTCCAGCAAGGGTTCTAATGATATGAACATCTCGTTAATTGTTACTGTGCAGCCAAAAAGCATTTCCTTTATCTTAAGACTAGCATAAAAATGCTACTATATTATACTGGAAAGCAGTTGCTGCTGAGGTGCCTAACATACTGCTTGTCATTTGCATAAATTAGTTGTGTACGAAGCACTTTTACATGCGCTCAAGGTCCAAATTAATATCCCTGAGAGCCAAAATACACTTAAGTCTTCCATTCACCAAGTGAATATTAGAAGGGTGTCAACCGCACTGGAAGGTAAATGCTTGTCATGCATTAAAACAACTGTGCAGAGAGTCTTTACTTGATTTTGTTGCTGCTCTTTGTATTGGACTTTGTCACACATGAAGTATGAAGTACGCCTTTTATTTCACCCAGAAAGGCTCCTGCTCTTTTAAATGGCTCTGATCTCAGCCTTTTTTTTGTTGTTATACTGTAACTATGTAATGGAAGGTAACCAGTGCAATGTACATGTAACCCAAAAAGGCTAATTATATTTTATATTTTTTTTTAAAAAACCCTGTATTTAAATAATTGTAAATGATTCAGTGGCCTGTAATCTGTCAAATAGAATCACAGGGATATTTGCAAAGGATATTATTTCTTTCTTTCTTTAGGATATTAGACATTAAAACACACGTACAAGCATAAGCAATCACATTTTGGTATGCCAAGGGCTGTTCTAGAAGTGGAGCAAGGGAGCTATATTTGACTATATTGAGTTTAGCTTAGAGCCTGACTGATATTGTTTTTTTAACACTGATACAGATATCGATACCGATACCAATATCCGGTACTTAATCTGGTACTCTCAGGTCAGCTAGTTGTTTGTGATGTTCCGAATGGGTTTTTTTTGCCTATAGACAAATGCACTCTCTACTGTTTTCTTTGTACTTAAGTTAACTAAAGTGTTTTTATTTTGGTTTTTCTTAACCATAAGAGCCTTGGATGTTACATTACAGTAGGCTTAGTGTGGTCTGGTGGAAATTATACACACACAAACACACTGCCTATTTTGAAATGGCCGACAGAAGATAAACATGTTTATGCAGTATAACCGCACAGTGTTCCAGCGACCATTGACTTTCTGCACAGAGATAAACCACTGTTTGTTTCCTTTGCTCAGTGTTAAATTTAATGAACATCCTCTGGGAAGTTTGTGCTGCACTTTTGTTTCAGGCAACGTTCCAGAGGGATCAGCTAGCTACCAGGTCTGCTGCTCTGCTGACACTTTCATTACACTGATATTGTCCAAGAATTTGAATAATATAACGCAGTTTTTTTGTGATTCAGTCAAAAACATATGGGGAGAGAAAATGTAAAAAATACAATAAAATATGTAAAATTGCACTTACCTTCATAAACGCCAGTTGTTATGGATGTGATAAGACTGGTTTCCTTGATGCAGGAAGAGTGCATCAGGCGACTTAGATTTACAGGTCAGATTACTTCATATACTTCAGATAGTTTATGTATATCCCTCTATCCAGATGGGGATGGTCTACTCTGTTGCCCACAGTTCAGCTTTAACCTTCATTTATCAGCATAAAAAAAGTAAACATAAGAGAGGCAATGCTGGAAAAAGGCTCATTGGCCACCACTAGAGTACACTCATCACATAGAGGATAGATCCTAGGCTTGGACCTCTGGGACCTTTCCACACACAAAAAAAAAGCCTCATTTAAAAATCCTCGTCACGTACCTGCTGTAAGCCCAGAATATTGTGGATTTTGTTGGTATTCTACTCACACATTGGCCCTCCAAAACCCTTAGGGTTAATTTGTTTTGGTGCCAACACTGCAAAGATGGTATGTTTTTTCCAAGCTACAGTGGTAATTTGCTTTTGTGTCTGTTACTGAGTAGAGGGGATGTGCCTGATTTTCCAAATAATTTCAGTGGACTGTGACAAAACAACA
>VUQG01001429.1:7722-19970 GCA_015106755.1 Etia nguti | reverse complement strand
AGGGGATTGGAAAAAAAAAAAAAAACAAAAAAAAAAAAAAAAAAAAGAGTCCACGGTTTTGTAGCTGGCATCAAAATTATAATAAGACTTTTAATTGGACCTTCATGGTGTTTTTTAATGCGCACTGTTTATATTTCTTGACACATTAATTAATCGTTGCCCACACGGGACCTGAAAGGAAGATTGTGTTTGCTTGCCCTCATTCCGCTCCGTATTATCTTTTCTACTTTCTAAAACATTAGCAATATCACAATAACATGATAACAGGCGGAAAAACTAAGTAAAGTGAGAAATGAAATGAGCATCAGTGGAGTAGCAAGACAGAGACGGTGAAAACAAGAAGCTTGTACAATCACCGTCTGGAACACACAGTGTCTGCAGGCAGCGCAGCAGGGTCATGCATCTCTCAGCTAAATTTAAATCAAACAGAGTTTTATTAGAATTGAAATCAGTGTCTAAATCAAGATGGGAAACTACAAACACTGCACTGCAAAGGAACTTAGGTATTAAGAAAGAATATAAAAGAAAATACAGCCTACCTCTTCATTCCTCTAGAGCTACGCAAGCTTGTGTCTCTTCTCAGAACAAAAATAACCATTCATTATAATGATCTGAGGGGAAAATCAATCAAATGGATTATGCAACCATCGCTCATGACTTATATGCAGGATTATGGGAAGCCTTATTTTTCTTCCCAATATGAAGAAAAATATCTAATCTTATGTAATAAAGATAAAACAGCTGACAACACAAAGCTGATCAGTTGGGAGCTTTGTTTCTTTTATCTTAGTCAAAACAGTGAAAGTCCACCAGATAAAAACATTGTTAGTTTGAGCACAAATATACAAAATAGAAATGAAATACACTAAATGACCTGACCTGACCTTTTTACAGTATATATTTTGATTGATCATAGCAAGGAAAGCACTGGTATAACTAATAGCATAAATAACACCCTCAATTCACTGCAGCTTTGCTAGTCAGACACAAAATTAGTTATGCTATGAATGCATAGTACCTGATGCTTAAGGTCCATTTATGCTTTCTGTTCTTGCCCTGGCAAATGTCGCTGCATGACAAAAGCGGAGTCACATCGGCTGGCGCAAATCGCACTTTGGTGTTGTTCGGACTGGGTCAAAGACACCAGTGAATAATTTTTATAATATATAAGTACAAAAACTCACAGATTATACAGAGGGAGATGTTACAAAAATAGAAAAGATCAGACTTGTTGAAAAAAATCCCTGAAAAATTAAAAATGAAACAAAAAAAGCAGCAATTTCTTCGCTTTTGGTTTTGACTTCTTCCCCTCCTATATTATCGCCAATGTGAAGGTTTCGTCTGAGTGGTGACACCTGTTGTTCGGGAGAATACTTCAACAAGTACTTGGTGGCATTCTTACAGCTCTGTGCCATTTATACCAGCACTGAAAGCACATTTGCTGTGAAACGACCAGTGCAGTGAGGATAAATGGGGACTTACTCACTAAATTATATGTCCCAAGTTTTGGTGACATAAACTTTTATTCTGATTACATATTCTGAATTATGATTTAAAACTAAACCCACTTTGCTAGGAAAACAAACAATTTTATACAAAACTGCATTCTCTATGGTAGCTGGGATATTCTCCAGCCCCACCACGACCCTGATAAGGATAGGTGGAAGAGAATAGATTGCATTACAGTAAATGAATAAACCACAAGATCTCGTCAACTGAGCTCTGTTTGTAGCACATATAATAAAGTAACATCTGCCATCTTCTTGAGTTATCTTTAGGATTCTGTCATACAGGCCAAGAGATCAGTCGATCAGACCCCTAACAACCACACGTTGCTAGGCAAAATGTATGTTCCCCAACCAGTTGGTGAATGGTTGCTTGCAGTTGCAAGCTGAAATAGGTTGCAAGTAGGGTTTTCACTGTATGTTGCAAACTAATTTATCAAATCAGGGCGGGATAGAACAAAGATCCAAACGTTCTTTGTCTAATTTTATTCCAGCATACTGTATGCATTTAAATATAAAGGTAACCAGACAATACACATAATCAATATACTATTTTTTGTACCTTTAAAGTTGGTATTTTTATGGACCTAAAAAATACAAGTAAAAAAATACACATCAGTGAGTTTAATTTAAAAGTTTTGATCGAAAAACCTGAAATTTTTGGCATCCATCAAAACTGAAAAATACTACATAGCAACATAGTTCAAAGCTGTTTTGTGAAATACAACAGTCACGACCTGTAATCTACTGATTTGTCTTTTTGGGATTGGATGGATGGGCATGTTGGAGGTATTTAGCCTCTTTGTTGTGATCAGTGTTGGGGTGAAAAAGTAATCAATTACACAGAACACTTTTCTTTAAAGTAATTCGTTACGCGACATTACTTTTGCATTTGACCCATTTTCTCATGATTTAACAGTATAAACCTATAGAATACAGTCCGACACACCAACACAAATGCCTATCCTAATAAGGACACACATACGATCTTTCTCTCAGCATTTACGTGTGAACACAAAGCTGACACCACAAAGCAAAGATGAAAACCAGTGCAAAAAGACTTTAAAACGATTGCCACAGTGATTCTACTGTAGAAACATGAACAGGTAGAAACAGAGGCTGCAACCTGACTGCTCATCAGTTTGTTACCTGTTGAAGTTCAGGGTCTGGCTGCTGGGCTGGGCTAACTTAACGTTAGCATCCTGTCTGTGCAAATGCTTGCAAGGAGCCAAAGTCGTTTCCACTTTAACATCGCACTCTTGTCATTTTGTGCAATAAAAATAAAAGTAATGACCATAGTCACGCTGTAGACTGCGCCACTGGTTTCCTCTTACAGCACACAAAGTAAAATCACTATACCACAAGTGCAAGTAGAACCAATAAGCAGGATCGATAAGCAGAATAAAAATTCCAGGGAATTGAACTAATGGCAACTGGTTCTCGATTTCCATCCCTACTTGAAATAGAATGCACCTTTATTATGAAATCTGTTACTACTACGGATTTAGTACATTTTAAGGGCTCACATTAGGGCACACGTTATGAAACCACAAAGTGGTGTTTATATTTTATGACTCTCATGCCATAGTCAACTCCTAACCTTTTGTGACACACCTTAGAAATATTCAGTTTGTCCTGTGACCCCCGAGCATGTGAAATGTCAGGCAATAATAACAGATTTAGATGGGAGGCACAAAGGCAGACAGCCAGTAAGGTAGGGGAAACCAGAAAGGCAGACAAGCTTTGTCCAAGGCACTGACATTTTGGGGAAGAGAATGTGAAATATTGGCTGACATTTGTGCTAGGGCAAGTGTGTGCACGTTTGTGCGCTTGTGTCCTTGTGGGTGTGCACATACGAAGACAGGAAGCCTGGAAGCAAAGAGAAAGAAAGAGCAATGAGGGAGAAGATACAGCAGACTCGATTGGAGGCAAAAGCATCCTGTTCTAACATGTATGCTGTCTGAAAAATGCAGCTATCGCCCCACTTTGTGCACATATTTTGGACAATTTAAGAGGTTCCTTGTCATGTTCATGGTCCACTGACTTGTTTGGAAGCTCAAGCAATATTTGTAGGGCTTACAGCTCAACAGTAAAGCAGAGTACTTCAGTAAGCAGTGCTTTTCAGCTTGTGATATTTTGACATAAAGTAATATTAGGTTTTTACTCTTCTCTTTCAGATAATGTTACATATTACGAAGACAGTAAGTTACAGTATATTAAGTACACACTATTAGATACAGTTCATGTGGATCAGCTGTTTATTCTTGATAAATAATGTACTCATTCTTGTCATTATCCTTATAACTTTTAGTTAGTTATAAATATAGTTTGTAGATAGTTTACAAAGGTAGCTAGTTGGAGTCATCCTTAAGCCTCGTTTACACAGGCCTGAAGATCAACCAGGTTGACCC
Source organism: Etia nguti (assembly GCA_015106755.1). NCBI lineage: Eukaryota > Metazoa > Chordata > Actinopteri > Cichliformes > Cichlidae > Etia > Etia nguti. Next base: position 16,054 of record VUQG01001429.1, on the reverse strand, counting down.
CCTGACAACCACATGTTGTAAGTTTATACGCCCTAACTGATTGGTGAGTGGATGCTGGAGGTTTTTTGGCAGCTGCAAGGTGTTGCAAACTTTGGTTGGTAGCAGATTAACACAGTCAACAGAACACACCCACATGTCTGCAAACACTCTGAGCTGTGAAAAGTCTAAAAGAAAAAGAAAGAAACATTTTAAAAAAGTGACACAAACTGGACATGGAGACCGTTAACTTTCAAAGTAAAATGCACACTGTTTAAAACATGTTATTTGCAGCTGCAAAGAACAGCTTTTACTTTGGGAAGGGGATCCTCATCTTTGAGGACTTATCATGCATTTATATATTTACTCTGTAGAAAAATTAGTTCTGTGTAAAACCAGGGAGGTTTTTAAGTTAATTTCATATGTGGTGTTTTATACCCTTTTGTGAATAAAAATAGTACTTCAAAGATAGCAAATGAATGTTAACATTTCAGCTATTCAGGCTGACTATTAAAACTAACATCTAATATCAGCTTTCCATCATTTTTTCAATGCTTGTCTGCATAAAATCTAGAATTATAACAAGATAACATGGAGGACATTGATGTTGCTTTGAATTCGATATCCCTAAGACATGATAAATGTAAGAAAACATCCTGACAGGAGAGAAAAAGATGGTCACTGTCACCTTAATAATGGGACATAACAGCCTAACAGCTCAACTTCTTATAGAAATTACATGCAGACAAAAATCCCAAACTCTGCCAGGTGCCAAAAGAACAGCTCAAAAAATTGAGTTTTATGATGCATTTTGATCTGTAAGTGGATTAAAAAGCACTTATCCAAATTGAAGTTGAGTGTTGCTTCATGTCCTGCGATGTATGACGCTGCATATAACACATTACAATGCAGGAAAGTGCTGCAGGGGTGCCGCAAGGCTTTGTGGGATGTGTGAGAAAACTAGACAGGCTTTTGCTCAAATACCTACAATCTGAAAGCCCTCAAGGTAGGATTTTGATAGAACCTGACCAAATATATTAATATGTGAAAAAACAAGATTGGTGTAAAAGAGCAGCTGTAATAACGGATTGCTAATACAGGAAACACATTTAAATAAACAAGCTTTGTGGTTAATTAAAAACTGTTGAAGCCCTGCAGGCTGTGCTGGAATCGAAAATGGGGACAGTTGAGCAGGACAGTCAAGGGCAATCCGGTGTAGTCCTCAAACCACGACTGCACCACAAACCGACAGTGGAAAAGAAACAGCCCAGTGCAGTGCAGCATAGCACTGCAGTGAGAAACAGTGAGTCTGTCAAGTGCATTGGCGGTGTTTTGGGAATTTTTTCTTCCTACCTACTGGCAGGTTTGCCTTTCTTTAGGAGATTCTGTATGCCAGCAAGAACAACAAGAAAGTATGTTTGTCTGACAGGGAAGGCAGGGATGGAAGAGAGAGGAAAAAAAGGGAGGGAGAGGAAATCTTATGGGGAGGAGAGAAAAGCAAGGAGGAGAGATGCCAAGGTACCCTGCTGTTTTCTTTCTGACTGGAGGGAACCTGCATTTCCTCTCTATATGCTTCTTTTTTATTACACACACACACACACACACACACACACACACACACACACACACAGCTTTGAACAGTGGTTCCGTGGAGGCTACTGTAACCTGAATTATTGACTGTAAATGAACACACAATTTTCGATGTCAGTAAGCACACACAAGTTTGGAGGCTACGATCGCGTTGTTCGATGTCAGTCTTGTGTTTGTAAAGGTGAACCTCATCGAAAATTCTGATAAGCAAAGGAGCCCTTATTATAGTCTTGAGATGCCTCAGTATGCTACTTGGAAGAAAAAAAAAGGTAAAAAATAAGATAAGGGCCAGAAAAACATTTACATATATTGCATTATCACCACATAGAGCTGATATGGAATACTTGTTAGCAAACAGTTTCCTGTCATATTATCCTGCAGACACAGCAAAATTTCAAATTGCATGGACAGTGACTGAACATACAGTAATGTGCAAAACTACTGAGCCACCCTTATGTATTTATATTTTAGTGCAAATGGACCCGACTTTCTTGTAACTTTTAAAGTGATCTTGAGCCATAGTTGTTCAGGTTTTTTGAAAGTCAAAATTCAAAATTTTTGTTAGGACATTGGCTAATTTTTCACTTATTTTCAGTCCAGTCCTTGTATATGACCATATTCAGAAGAATGTTTGTTAAGCCGCTTTCTGCAGTGCATAGAAAATGTCTTGATGCATGCTTAATCATCCAGGTAAGCAAATCCCATAAGGCTGATTCTGTTCATCTGGACGTAGCGTTTTTTTTCTACCACTGAAAATGCTACGTCCAGATGAGCAGAATCAACCTTTTGGGATATGAATAGAAAAGGAAACGGGGATGAATCAGTGTTGTGCTCACACATAGCAAAGAACTAATTTTAAATTGTATCTTTCGGCACTTTTGTTACAAGTGCCCTGCAGCAAAAACACACCTTTTGTCTTTAGCTGAATATATTAAAAAAGGCCAACTGTGTCATTGTCATGTATGTTTCCATGTAAGTTTGTATATTTCAATAAATAGCTTATTTCCCATTTTCCTTGAAAAATAAAAAACTTATATAGGATTGCACTCTAGTTTTTTCTTACTCTGCTCAGTCTCCCTAAGTGAATTATGTGCCTCTTTATCTGCTAAATAGTTTTCTGTGTTCACCATCCAGCCGGCTAATTGTCCTTTTGAGATTGTACTACACAGTCGATATTTAGAAGACTGGTCGCGATATAAAAAAAGAAAAAAAAAAAAAAAACACGGGTTTTCTTACACATATTTGTTCAGCCTTCATGATCATGGCCTCTTAATGGAGATTTTCTTGGTGCACCAAAAAGGGAAACACTGTTATTTCAGAAATGCTTTCAGGTGTTGTTTAAGACATTGGGAACAAACAACCAATAGGATCATCGTGTTTGTGGTGATAATCGAAATCAGGTGCCTGCTACAGTAGAAGATGATATGATGAGAGACTTAATTGAAATAGCAAAGCTAAGCTGTGAAACCAGAACAACAAGAAAGGAAGCTGAAAGCTGAAAGGAAGAGCTAAAAGGAACTGTAGAGTTTAATGTGTTTGCCATGGCACTTTTGTGACCATGTATTAGTGTTAACATGCCATTGTGGTTAAAGCATATTAGGACCAGCATACAACAGGAGAACATGAGCTTTTCAACCTAAACCTGACATTTTCTCATTAATCTGTTTCCACATGGGGTTTTCATACAGCATGCTCACTCACCATTTGGAGCAACTTGTAAGCCATAAGCTATACGTGTTCCTGTTTTTCAACTATTAGTGAGTCCAAAGTACATTAAAAATTTTATATTTTATAACTAAAGGACAGTCTGTGCAAGGAACAATCATAATAGTTTTACACATTTATCATGTAGCTTCACTGATCTGGCCCACTAAAAATCAAAGTGGGCTGTATGCGGCCCACAATGTGAAATGAGTTTGACATCCCTGCTATAAGCTATAAAAAATGACATCACAGATCTTGAGTTTTGCCCCTTTCTTTCCATGATTCTTCCCTCATCCTCTCCTTCTGGGGCAACAATGCCATTCAGTTTGTCCCTCCATCAGCTGCTATCTATCACTGAGGTCTCTGGCTGCCACAGCTTGCAGTCGAGTGGAACAATCATGAAGTCACACCTCAGGAACAGAACGGGCCCCCTCCCGGTTGGCGGTGTCCTTGTGATGCAGCAGGTTAAAGCACAGAATAAATTTTCAGGAGGTTGAGGATTGGAAGCTGGCTTTGTTTGATCCCTTCGTCTCATGCACTATAAGCTCACTTGTTACAGCAATTAAGCTAAACCCAACCAGCCTATCTAAAAGGATGGTGCTAATTGATGATCAGAACTAGGGACATAAATGTTCCAGTGATGACAGGAATGACAAGTTCTTGTTTGTTCTCTGAAAAAAAAAAAAAAGGGGTAAATTACCCGTTTTCAGATTTGGATCTAAGACTCATCATTAAGTTTACCTGCATTATTCGTGAGCGTGGCATGATGGTTTTATTAGATGCTGTCTCTGTTTCAAAAAGTTTTTCAAAACCCATACTTTCCATGTCTGTGGGCTCTGATTAGCCGTCCGTCAGACTGTTTATTTCCTTCTCTTCACGTCTCTCTCTCTCAGCTGCAGTAAAATTCTAATCATCCTATTCTCAGCTGCTTTTACCTGCAGATTTGCAGCCTCATTCCTTTCTTTCTGTGGCTCGTCTTTTCGGCAGCCGCATCTGTCCAAACAACTCAGCTTCCCCCTTATTCTTGATTTGCCTCCCTTTTGTCATTGTGAATTTTGTTTCGGTTCAATCACCTCTCCCCCCCTTGCCTCTCTTCCCTCTCCTCTTTTATCACCAGCGAGTATGTCTGCATGTTAGTGTATATATGCGTGTGTGTGTGTGTGTGTGTGTGCGGAGAGATGGGAGGGGGTGACAATGTGTTCAGCCTTTCAGCCAGTCTGAAGCCAATCAATGGGAGCTTATCAGGGTGTGCTCTGCTCTGCGGCTGTCTGCAGCCGAATCCGGAGGCAGATAGGACTGAGCTGGGTCTGTCTGGGCTGGACTCAACAGGGGGCGGAGGAAGTGGAAAGGCTTAATAAGTGTTTGTGTGCGTCAGACGAGGCAGTTCATTCGAATGCATGTGCTGCCGTATGTCACCAAGAAGAGTAGAGGAAAGTGTTTGTGTCAATCAGGCAGAATATGGCTTTGATCTATAGTCTGTTTATTCTAGACTCAGTAGACTCAGGTAGATGCAGTATGCATTACAACACACTGAACACTGGTGTTGCTAAGCCTGACAAGCTTCATATTGTCCCACAACACTATTTCAGTTCACGGATGAAAAAAGAAGTCATTCTGCTTTGACACATGAAACAAAAAAAATGAAAGCTAGCCATGCCAAGATGGTGAATTTAGAGTAAAATGTGCTTAAATTGTTCTTTTTTATGTGAGGGAGTTAGCAAATGGTTATTTGGAAGTATCAGTTATTTCCAGGAGACCTGACATCATCATGAGAATTCTCAAATGGAGGGAAAAAAGGGCTCTTCTTTCTTTTTTACTTCTGCTGAGTTTCTTTTCCAAAATGGGCACTTAAAAAAATCAGATGCTACACAATAAACTGCACAATATATCAGTGCACCAATACCTACTTCTTCACATAAAACAGGGAAATTTTAGATTAGATTTTTGTTATTAGATGAAGTAATTCATCAGGTTAACCACCACTGTCCTATAAAGCTGACTACAGTGAGAATAGAAGGATAAAATAATATAAACCACTCCTCCTTAACTTCCCAAATCCAAGCAGCATTACTGACCCATTTGAATTGAAAATACACACAAGCTGTCTGCACTTTTATAAACTTACATCCTGGCAGCTGTGTAAAGGGACAATGCTTCCACAACACACATATACATATACATACACACACATACACACATACATATATACACATATATAAATAAAACACATATCTGACTGGAATTCAAATGCTGTCGTTGCTGCAGTATGTGGATCAGACATGTCCAGTGTCTCGAGTTTGTTTAAAAATCTTTGTTCTTCTTTTTGAATGTCGATCTAAATATCTTTGGCTTTAAATAAATGGAAAATTTGGCTTGCTTTGCTTCTTCTGCAGTTACATAGAGTGACCATTGCAAAAAAGATGGATGATAGTTTTTTAGGATCTCAAAAGTGAAGCCAATATGGAAGTGCTTAAACCTGCATTCTTTTTCATAGCGACCAGGGGGTAACACTTGCGGTTCCATAAGGATTTCTAGTCCTACAGAAGTCTATCAATTCAATTCATATTGTGCCAGTTCACAACAGCATTAACCTCACGACTCTTTGTATGGTAAGGTAAATAACCTGCAACACTGAAAATAAACCCCAACAATCAAATAATCTCGTGTGAGCAGTGGGTGACAGTGGGAAGGAAAAACTCCCTTTTAACAGGAAGAAATGTCTGGCAGAAACATGCTCAGGGTGGGGCAGCCATCCACTCTAACCAGCTGGGAAAACAGCCTTCTAAGCTTTTGTAATCACTTTCCTGATAAGTGTATGAACTCAATCCCTCAGTTTAGGTCATACTAAATAAAATATTGAGTCCTTTTAAAAAAAAAAAAAAAATTCTGGTCATTCTAAGGTCTAAGTTTCACAAAGGAAGATTATTCACATTTCATTAGCCAATGAGTCTGTCTGGTTTCACTGTAAGATCCACCCCTCACTCGTCTCATGCAGTTTCAAAACACTATGGTGTTTGAAAACAAAAACAAAACAATGGTGTTTCGAAAAGCCTCATCTGAAGGCATCAAAACAGGACGTCTCTAAACAATTGCTGATGTCATGGTAACTGTGTCCATCTTTTTCATGGTCTATGGTCCTAATAGTGTTTTGCCCTTCAAAGCTCCACATAGGTATTGTGGCTAAAAATTGTAAATGCAAAGAAGGGCCAGGAGTTATTGTGTGATGAATGAATGAATGCATGTGTGTGTGTTTCTTTGACTTTGGCACTGAGACAAGCAGCTAATTGTAAATCTAAGCCATACTGATGGGACAGGGTGAGGCTGAGGTTCTTAGAAACACATAAACACACACAAAACACTTTCCCTCTCTGAATTTGTAACACACTTACTTCCTTCTCGATGCAAAGTGACTCCGCCATCACTATGGTAATCACCAAGGCAACAAGTTGCCTTAGCGACTTTTTGTTGTTTTGATTGCGTTTCCCAATTGCCACAGCTTCCTGCTGTTAATTTCCAAAGCAGACTGAGGCAGATTGCTTGAGTCAATTATAAATGTTTGCAATAACAGGCTGTTCTTTGTCTGCACTTTTGATTTACCACCCTGAAACGTTTTATTAAAAGCCAAAGTAATCACTTCAGAAAAATAACCTTGAGATGGAAATGTGATTTTTGCAAGACTGGCTGCTCCCTCGGCATACTGACGACCACAGGAGACTAATTGGGGTTTCAATTAAAGGTCTACCACACTAAATGGCTCCTCCTCCCTTTCTAATTAAAACCTCCAACCGGGTAGTAATTGGATAAGATGAAATGGTGGAGGGGTGGAAGGAGGGGAAAGGAGGCAGATGAAGGGATGGATGTGTTGAGTACAGGGGAAGGCTGGGAATGAAGGGAGGCAGTGGCAGGAATTGAGAGAGCCATGGATGGATGACGGGGGAAGATAATAAAAACTGATATGAGGACTAGAGGTATAAGATAAAATGGAGAGTGGGAGGGAGGAAGAACTATTACAGGCAAACAGGCTGGCTGATGAAGGGAGAAAGAAGATGTAGGGGGAGGCAGAGAGGAAGGGCGTGATAAAGGGATGGGTGCAATTTGCTTGGATCTCAAAGGAAGGGTGATGGGGGTAGAAGAGGACACAAAGGAGAAAGATCACTAGACTCTAATGATCACTCTGAAGGCTTCAGTGTGTATATGCGTGTGTGTGTAAGGGTGTTGGGCAGTTTCCATGGCGATAAGTGCTGCTCGTTAGAAACGGTCCATCAAGTAGTCAAGCAGCAGGTGTCCATCTGTGGCCCAGCCCCAAACACAAATATATATCAGTCAATCTGTAATTGGTCACAAGCGCGTTATTAGTGTTACCTGTGCCCCGTCTATTTTTAAGAGACCAGTAACCAGGAAAGAGGTAGAATCAAAAAAAGAGAAGCACTGGCAAACACACTCCTTCCAAGTCATCTGGGCTCTCATTACGTAAAGCCCTTTAAGAGAAAAGGGGACACTGAGAGTGTGTGTGTGTGTGTAGGTGTGTGTGTTTGTAGGTGTGTGTGTGTTTTTGTGCCTAAGTGTGCTAGTTTATAAAGTACAACACTGCATTGCTTGTACAGTACTTTTTAGATTTAGGGGGTTTAAAACTTCCAAACGTTTTTAGCTGGCATACAATCTCTCAATCTGAGCTACCTTCAGTTTACTGTGTATCAGCTATGCTTAGCAACTTGTCTCAACTGTCTAGCCATAACCAATGGCTTAATCTGCTTAATGGTTATGGATACACATTCTGACCACTGATAAAACTATAGTCATCATCTTCAGTGAGCAATTTAGCTCTTTATGTTTCTCTAATTTTTGTTTCTTCATTTCTACTTCTGGCTACAAATTTCAACTGTATATCCATTTTAATCTCTTATGCATTCCTTTTCGTCACCTATATTGTTACTATTTATCAATTTGTGGTTAACTGTTAACTTTATGCTCAGACCCATTCAGGTTCACTTTTGTAATTATATATATATATATATATATATATATTTTTTTTTTTTTTTTTTTTTTTTTTTTTATATATCCT
>VUQG01001426.1:0-20941 GCA_015106755.1 Etia nguti | reverse complement strand
CACTCCAGACTGGCCAGCCTTCGTTCACACTCTTGCTTATTTTGTCTCTACATGGGGTCGGTTTCCCTCCCGAGCTGGCGTGGGGGATGTTGGGAGGGGTTGCAGTCTGAACAAATAGCATCCCCTCTAATGAGCAGACAGTACAAAGCAGTGTTCTAACAAGAACCAGGGAAATGTGAATATACTGGCTCCTGTTGTGTAGGTGCAGTCATTATTTCTACTAGCTGTTAGTTTGACGTTCACCACAAGCCTGTCCTAAAGGTGAGGGAAATATAACAACAAGGTCACTGCTTTGATGCCAAGACTTTTGCAATAAATCTTGATTTCTCCCATCCATGTGAAACAGATGCAGGTGCGAGGATTTTAATCTCAAATGCTTCATCGGCCACCGTATCATACTGCTGTGATCGTGTGTAAAGAGTGAATATGAGCAGGACATTGTGACAATACAAACGTCTCCTTGAATAAATTGAGGGAATTTTTAAAAAAAAGGGTGGGTAGGGTTACTCAGTCAGACAGTTTTTAAGCAAGCCAACAGTTACGCCCAATTATCTAAAACTAAAACAAGAGTTCTCAAACTTTTAACGACTCAATGCCAACTTAGTGAGTGAGCATATAATTGAGGCCGGCGCTGGAGAAACGTGCACATCAAACAGTTTTACTGCCGGTAATGTGTCTGGCTTGTGCTATAATCAAAATGTCAGGGCTCCTTCATGTGTATACATTTTTTTAAACCCCATTGACAGAAGTGTACTTGTCAGTGTTAGGAAGGTTTACTCTTTTATGTTGGCTGCAGTTGAAACTAAAGAGACAAATGACCATTTCTTTCTCAAATCGCTCGACATTCTTTCTTCACTGTGCTTTCACTCAGCATCAAATGTTACCGATCTGCACCAAAGGGCTGCCAATTTGAGAACCCTAAACCATCTGATCTAAACCATTTTATTTGGAGGTCAGTGCTGGATCTCAAATGCTCTACAGTAATGTGCAAGCAGGGGTTTAAGTGGACTGGAACAATCTGGAACAGCGTTCGGGCACCTTCAATAAATGAGCAATTGAATCTGATATGAAGGCTAATACATAATACAGTTAGAGAGTTAATTTTTCCTGGTGTTGTTTCCAGCTGACGGCATGGAGATACTGGCTCAGTAATAAAATAATGAGAGCCCACCATCCGCTTACACTTTCAGCTCATCACTTTTTCCTTCTCATCATAAAAGGGACAGCTTTATGAAGCGGCAGGCAATTTAAGGAGCAACTTTTCAATCAACTCAGCAAACATGAAGCATTTCATGTTTGCTGAGTCATACATGGTGTCTGCAAGCTAAATGTACAGTTGCTGTATTTCCCAGGGAGAGGGGAAAAAAACCCCAAGAAACAAAACAAATTTTTAAAAAACACATTAATGTTTGATACTGTCACTCATGGACAAAAATGAAAGAGAGACAAGGGGGAGAGGAAGAGGAATGATTTTTTTCTTCAAAGATAGCCCCTCTGCAAGTGACATTTGACAAATCAGAAATTTGCTTACTCGTGGATCCTTACTTGTAGTTACTCTTAGTTAAAGGCTCTAAAAAAAAAAAAAAATCAGATTTTGTCTCTGTACATAATGTGTTGCTGAATTTTGTTCTTCTGAATTTCTTGCAAAACAAACTTAAGTCTGACCATCTGACCAATTCCTGTGCAGGAAGCAAAAAAAATATCGGTTGTCTTTATTTGTTTAGCTCAGCACTTTCTTTCTTTTTCTTATGTTTTGCACAAGGACAAGAATGGCAGACTAAAGCACAAACTGTGTCCAGGGCAGAAACAGCTATCACTGTTTGCAAATACAGCATGCTAACACAAAGCTACTAAGGAAGAACCTGAGAGTCAGAATGATGTTAAAGCTGTGTGTATGTGGATTTAAGCCAAGCAGCCCGAGCTCAATATTCAGCAGGTAAGAAAAGTAACAATAAGCAGCCAGGCTTGTAGCAGCATTAATGTAGACACACCAACATTTATATGTTTCTGGTAATTAGGTGGGAATATATGCTATGTAATTGTACAACAGCAATGTAACATGTAAAAAGGAAGGACGTAGATGAGCAGTTTTCCAGAGTAATGTGGGATGCATTCCTTTTTTCAGTAATAACAAGAACATGAATGAAACCCTCGTGAACAGTTTATATGGGAGCCAACCCATAGCTTAGCAAGATGTCAGTCTATGAGCTGTGACAAAGATTTACAGGAAGTAAGACGATGTTACTGTTCACATTTGTCCATATTTACACATCATTTCAGATTGCTCACGTTTGTTTTCAAGTCTGACCATTTTAAGTGAAGTCATCACGTCCCATGATTATGGTAGCTAATCTGTTCAGTGCAATCTTGCTATAATCAATAAACCTGAGTCAGTGGTTGGGGTGAGCTCCTAGAGGATTATAAAGTTGAGCTGTGATATTTAAAAGTGTACATGAGCAGATAGGGACCATTTATGCCAACAGAACTTACATGATGTGTCCACTGCCCCCCTTCCATTTTTTTTCCTTTTTTTTTGGCAAAGACAAAGGTAGTTCATTCTTATTTATTGTCCTTTGGTGTCTTTGGCTGACACACTGGCTTATGACAATAGTGAGACCGCTCTTTTCTTTATATTTTGTTTCCAAGGAGCCAGACTTTCTACATTTTTTTTTCAATCCAGTCATTGTACCGGATCATCATCAGAGGAATGTTTTTCTTCTTTGTTTGTTAAGAAACTTAACACCTACTATTGAATCACTCTGCTATATAAAGCAAAGAATGAATTTTAATTGTATCTTAACACTTTGTTACCAGCAGCTTGTTGCTGAAACACATCATTTGTTACCTTTTCTTCAGAGAAGTATAAAAAATGCCAAAGATAAAACAGTTTAACCGACATAAAATAGTATCTTTACGTCAACAAGGCGATTCCCAAGGAGCTATTAACAGAAAACTTGGTATATCTCAGCACAGTCTGGAGTGTGTCCCTAAAAAATTTGAGGAAACTGCACAAGTGGAGGGGTTTTTGGTGTCTAAATCAATACAAGCATAACAAGCATTTGACTATAAACGACTACTACTAAAGACATAAACTACCTTCTGCTAACTTACAAATGTTAGTACTGACCCTAAAAAGATTGACAAGCCCTGCTCTAAATCTTTACAGTTATTTATTAAGTATATATATATATATAGTCTCTTTATAAATCTACTCAATTAGATACTTGTCCCCATGTATTGCATGTCATTACTGTCTTCTGGAAGTATTCAGCTATTCAACTTCAAGTTTGAAGCAGGAAAAATGTGGCTGTTATGCAACATCATCCGTAATGGTGCTAAACAAAGAATAAACTTGATTCAATTGGGCTTCTCTCTCAGGGTCAGATCTTTGAGTACAGCCAGAGCCAGACAGTTAAGAAACACAACTTTTCTTCTGATGAAAGGCATGTCTTTTCTTCACACAACGAGCAAACTTTCTTGTTAATCTTGCAAGAGGCACTTTGAGCTGATGCGTGCGTGTTTGCTGAGTCTGGAAGTGAAAGCCGTGTTACCTTGAAAGTCTGTACGCTCTACTCTCTGGGGCAAAGCGCTCCTGCTGCTCGGCCTTCTAATCTCTCGTGGAGTGTGCTGTGTTCAACGCGCACTCTAATAACCCTCTGCTTCTGTTTTTCTCACGTGCGCCTCAGCTTTATTGGTCCTTCCTGTCTTTCATTTGTGTCTCATCCACTGGCTAGAACTGAAAAGAATCCCGCTTCTTTCTCCTCCATCTCACATCCCAGTAATGTTGTTGTTCCCAGGAAAGATATCAGTGCAAAGAGAAACGGTGTCCGCGTTCACAAAACTTCAACACTGACATGATAAAAGTCCAAAAAAACAGCAACAACATGTATATGTGTGCGCGAGAAAGCAAAAGTGAAGCAATGGGGAAATTATTTGTTTGTTAATGAGACCGAGTGCGTTCATATGCGCAGTCTGATGTGACTACTTTAAATCCCCCCAATCGACCCTTCTGACTGCAGGAGGACAATAAATCTTTGTCTCCTTCCTAAGATAATGTTTTGGACTCTGACTCTGGCGCACTATGGTCTGTGGAATTTAAATGTGAGAGCTTGTAATTTCTCACATCTGCTTTTCTCATGAGTATCCACGTCTTTATATGGTCAAACTATTCTGTGTGGCTCCTGCTATTCAGTAACAACATCTAGAAATGGCCTGAGATCATCTAATCACATCCATATCCACATGCTGACAGAGCGGTGCAGCCTGTTTAGAGGCGGCACTGAAGCGTGCTGTTCAAACTACTTCTGAGATGAATGTCTTCAGTTTAAGTAGCTTCAAGTGAACATTAACATGCATTTTGTCGCCGGAGCACACTTAACGCGCACATTGTTTCACCTCTCCATGAGAGTCGGGCTGCTTCTGTGTGAGCAGACTGACGGGGCCACGTCCTGCTTGGCTCGCAACACTGAACTCTGTTGTCATGGCGACAGAGACGTCGTGGCAGTTGGAGTGCATCTCCTTCGAAAATAAGACCAGCACACAGCATTATGCATCTACGCGTACTGCCTCTTTACTATTAATGGACATAAATATTTATACGGTTTGGAAGATATTTTCACGGTGGAGGAGAGCCAGTGGCCTGTGGCGAGCAAAGACATGAGCTGATGAGGTGGTCCGTGTCAGACATTTGTGTCGGTGTGCTCGTGTGTGGAGGCGCAAGTGCATTGCTCAGCACCATACTGTATAAGAATAATGATGCTGGGTTTTATAACATGCAAATTAAGCACTCATTGTGCTTAACATACATTTGAATATCTTCAGTGGTGCTCCGTATTTGAACAGTTAATCTCTGCTGCAGAGCCCTGGTAATGAAGCGTTCACAGTATTCTTTGACTGCAGTGAGCAAAGAAAAAAAAATAAACAGCAGTTAGTTAATTGATTTGGCAATTTATGCAATCAAAATACTGACAAGTAACAGAATCCAGACTCTCTGTCATGTCTTCTGTTTTATATCAGGTAAAGCGATGGGCTGGACAGGTGGTGTGAGCAGTGTGGGACATAATAAAGATGGTGTTGAACTTTAACTAGTAATAATCTCAGGCAGGTGTAGGTTTGTCTGTTTGTGTTAATCTACAGCAGGGGTGTGAAACATAAGGCCCGGGAGACTGAATCAGCCCGGCAAAGACTCCAATCCAGCCCACCAGAATATAGGAACATACAAACACACTTTGCCATCTTAGTTCATGTTCCACCTGCATCCTTACATGCAGTGAATGGGACATTTGAGCAGCACCTCAAATGTCCCATTCCATACTTCAAAACGCATTCATAGAAAAAAAAATGTTGCTGATTTATCACCACATAGTCTACCTGCACATCAGCCACTGTATTGAGCAAATGCATAGCTAACCCAGATAAATTCACAAAGCATGAATTATGCATCCCAAATGTAACAAGTCAGCCTAATTTCTCTACTTCTAAGTAGATTCACACAGACTGGCGCTGTCTGCACCAAGCAGTGTTAGGGTTTGAGTCACTTACAGTCACAACTTACTTATATCCTTGATGCTCTCTGGAGGAACTGAAAAAACATACACATGACAATGACTAACAGCTAGTTAACCACAATGCACACTGGGTGAGAGTAAACATTATCCTGTCTACTGTGTACACGTAAATATAAACCAAGAGATTTTATTAATATAAACTGAGCAAAACATGCATGGAAAAATACTATATATTCTAATAAATACTGAATATCTTTAAGCAGGTTTTTAGGGTTCATTAAAGTGAGATATATAAAGCATTTGAAAACCTACACCTTAGGTTTTAAGTTGTAACTGTAATTAAACCATTCTCTAAGTCGGCTACTGGATATAAATAATTGATGAAAACCCCCAAATATTTTCTAACACTTGTCAATAAAAACCTGGATCACCTTAGTTAAAATAAAATTCTTATTCTATTGGTAGTATTTTATATTTAATTGTATGCTTCTGTTATCAGACCTCCACAACCTTCCACATGCATTGGTGGAAAGCGGCAGTCATGGAGACACACAGCAACACCTCCTGTACTAAACAGCGGGCATATGTGACAACAGACAGGGCACTGGTTGGAGCTGGGGTTGAGGTGGCTTGCAAATGTGCAGCAATTGTTGCTTGTATTTGCCAATCCATCTGGCAGTTGGATGCATGTATGGGTTTCAGATGGGTAGTTAGCCAATGTGGGTTGTCCTCGGGATTGGTTAATCTGCTAGGAGTGTGACCAAGCTTTCTCTCATTTTTTTTGAGCAACAATACAACATGTAAAGAATAGGTTGGACCCACTCTAATGTCCAATGAACATGAATCTAGAGCCTCAAGATGGTTAGCCTAGCTTGGCATTAGGACTGCAGACACAAGTAGCCTGACGTCAAAAGTCTCTGAAGTCTCGTGGTGTAAAAACATCATGTTGCTTTTAAACTTCAAATAAACAAAATGTGATGTGTTTTACTTTCAGAGGCATTCATTGGCGGATGTATTTGACAGGACCAGGCTAACTTTTTTTTCCACTGCTTTGAGAATTTACGCTAAGCTAAGCAAACTGGTTGCTGGAACTTGTTTAAGGTCCAGACCATATGCAGACAGTGGCATCAGTCTTCTCATTGATTGACTTTCAGCAAAAATAGGTAAGTCAATAAAAGAACAACAATCCCCAATTGTTTTTCTTGTTTTTTTAACACTGAAAAATGATACATTTTGCTCACACTACTCTTAAATTTAAAATATAGATCTTGTTCTCTGGTCGTGTGGAAACGGAGCTGAAGAGCAAAGAGTAAAAAAGGCTTACTTTAAATGAATACAGTCCAATCTTACTGTATTTGCCTTTTTATTCTGTGTTGATAAATGGCATTCCCTAGCTACAAGGTCACCCTGTCACTTCAATGTGCATAAGATCTATATTTTATTGGCTTCTGTGCCCCCTGGAATTCACACTCGGCGCCCCGCTTCTCCTCTTCAGCTTTGTTCTCTAATGCGCACATCCTCTTTTGTCTCTGTACTTTCTCTTGAAGTTCTCTTGAATCTGTAACATTATTTCTGGTAAAAGTGCAGCATGGAGGCTCCCACAGTGGGCTCAGATTTATAGCAGATTAAATTATAAGTAGAGCCCTTGGAATCTAAAGGGAAGGAAGAAAAATGATCCTTTTTATATTTCATTTGCATGCTTTCCCCATCTTTCCTCCAGGCCTTTTGGTTAACGTGACCAACCTCCCATGGCTGTCTCACAATCCATCCTCTCCATAATGACTAATTTAAAAGGCTTTGATAATCCGTTAGTACAATGAATTAAACAGCCATTAGATGAGGGTTCACAGGGAATGATGTGAATAGAGGATGGTCCAATCCTCCTCCTTATCTCACCTCTCACTCCGCAGAAAAGTCTTTTTTACTTATTTAAAACATTCAGTTTCTCTTATCATTCAAAGCTGGTCTTTGGATGTCTTTAATTTTTAAATATCTTAACAAAAGTTAAGTGACATTTTCAGATATTTACCAGTTAAAGAGAATATTGAATGAAACTGATTATTTTGATTATTTTCCATATTTGTTGTAAAAATATAACCTCTGAACACAGATCATTAACCTCCTGCAGCTTTTTCTTTCCAAAGCTTTCTCCTCAGCTTATGTCTTTTAAAAACCCTCCTTCTTTGATTCCAGTTTTAACTATAAGGAGACATTTTTGGTTTCTGTCTTTTCTGCAGCCTTCCCTCAAGTTATTGTCTCCCTGAAAACACTTCCGTTGTATTTTCAAAGATTTTTTGGGGGGTATTTGTGGCGTTTAGTTAAGTTGTAGCGTGTTTGAACTCTCAGGGCCATCGTAAAAAAGAGGTGAGTGAAGAAGAAACATTCAGTGCGCCATGGGAAGCCCCAGTAGCACCTAAGCCTACAGCACAATAACTGAGGGAGGGTTCAGAGTCACCAGATTCAGGTATAAAATTGAATTTGCTACACATCTGTCTAAGATCCTTTCTAGTATCTGAGTTTTGAATGTCTCAGGCTAAAAGTAACAATAGTAAAGTTGTTGGAACTCAACGAATAAGCATGTTCCCAAAAACGTAAGGCTAATGCTAGAATTTCATCACAACTGAAGTACAAATATTCAGTTAACTGTTCAGTTGTGATGATGGGAAAAATTATGATATATGATAACTAAATTTATATAGAATAAAACAAACTGCTGCACTGAGGTGTAAACATGTTCATTTAATCACTGACGTAGCAGATTTTTAACATGGGAGTCTATGTGTATTGACTCACTTTTTTAGAATAGCCTCAAGTGGCCATTAGAGGAACTGCAGTTTTTAGCACTTTGTGTTGGCTTCAGTTTTCGACTTTAGAGTCTGCTGCTTGCTTTTTGTCTCATGAGCTGAGGCGACCACAATGCACACTAGTTCTGGAGCTTAGAAAAAGACATGAAATTACTTCTGTCAAATAGCTGGTCGATTATAATCAAGACAACTTTTTTAAGTTGATCTCTGAAACCACTATCGTGCATTATAGGACAGACATTATTACCAGCTACATGTGAAAAAGAAAGCACATGCTCTTTCAATTCTGAGGTTTTATACATGAGGACATAAGAAAACAAAATCCCCTGGTCCTTAATATGTCTTACAATTAGGTAAATACAACCTCAGTTGAACAACAACACACAACATATTAGTCATTATTTATTTAATAAAAACAAAGCCAAAATACAGAAGCATTGTGAAAAAAACTAAGTATAGCCTAACTCCTTCTATAGGAATTAACAGGGTAAATAATAGAGCTGATAATCAAATGCACGTGATTAACTGATCATCAGCACATGTGAGGACCTCTGTAAAAGCAGAAGTTTTTTTCCGGTTTGCCAGTCTGTAGCATTCAGGTATTTGTTAACACAGTGCCAACAGGAAAGACATGAGTAATGATCTCAGAGAAACAGCTGTTGCTGCCCTTCAGTCTGGGAGGGGTTATAAGGATTTTTCCAAACAATTTAAAGTCCATCATTCTACAGGGAGAAAAATTATTCACAAGACAGTTGCCAATCTTCCCAGGAGTGGATGTCCCAGCAAATTCACCCTCGAGGTCAGACCATGCGATGCTTAGAGAACTGCAAAAAAGCCAAGAGCTACATCTCAAACTCTACAGGTCTCAATTAGCATGTTAAATATTAAAGTTCATGACAGGACAATTAGAAGAAGGCTGAATATGTGAGGCTTGTTTGGAAAGGCTGCCAAGAGAAAGAAACTCCTCTGCATACCAAAACAATTTTAGAGTCAAATATGAGGCCATCTCTCCAACAGCTACAGCTTGACCCAAACCGGGTAATGCAACAGGACAACGATCCCAAGCACAGCAGCAGATCTAAAACAGAATGGCCGAAAAAGAAGAAAAAAATCTAAGTGTTGCAATGGCACAATCAAAGTCCAGACCGCAACCAGATTGAAATGTTGTGGCCTGGACCTTAAGAGAGCTGTGCATAAATGAATATCCAGAAACCTCAATGAACTGAAACAACACTGTAAAGAAGAGTGGGCCAAGATTCCCCCACAGTGATGTGAGAGACTAATAAAGTCATACAGAAAACGATTACTACGGTGGTTCTACAAGCTACTGAATCATGGGATGTACTTAGTGTTTCACACTTCTGCATTTTGGCTTAGTCGTTGTTAATGATAACAATTAATGACAGGGTGTAATATCTCATGTGTTGCTGTTCATTTACCAAATTTTATAACCTGCTAAGGACAAAATGATTTTTTAATTATTATTTATTATTATTATATCCTGATACATAAGACCTTAGATCTGACAGAGGGTGTAATTTTTTTCTCACATGACGGTGCCAGCATTGTTCCGCTCAAAGACAATGCAGCTCCTAGTTTGGTTTTTTCTCTTTATGTGCAGTCTAAGCCTCTGTAAATAGCAGACAAAAGGCACAAAGAAAGATACAGTGGAGTCTGCATATTAATGAGGCCAATGATGCACCTAATGCCAAGAGAACACAACAACACTCTAAAAGATCAACACACTATACAGCAGACTGAACAATACAAGCACCTAAAACCATGGGCACGTGATGTGACAATCAATAAATACAAGTCTAAACTTGTATTCTAAAAAGTTAAAAAAAAAAAAAAAAAGGAAATCTTTCCTCAGTCTTGAGTTTGATACGTGGATGGTGTATTTTAAGCAGCGGTGTCCTACAAGAATTCAGTCATTTGTTCCAATTTACCAGTATTGTGCAGTTTATCACACCCCGCTTCTAGGAGAGGAAAATGCATTCATTATTAAACACGACCCTGCGGCAATCAAACGTCACTATTGTTAGCAGTAATTAACAAGGCTACCTTTAGGACAACAGTTTAATAAAGAAACAGAAAGGAGTCGAGTTTGAAGCACGCTCTGAGCGCCGGGAACAAATTCATAACAAGTCTTCCTGTAAAGCTCCAACAAGATAAACTGATGCAGTATATATTTTTGCATGTTACTGTCAGTTTCAGAATCGGAGCCAATTGAACATTCATCCTGGGGGGAATATAAATATCGCATCAAAGAATCAGATCCTTTTTATTAAGAATATGTACACTGCCAGCTGACAAAGGCATCAATTCTCCCCTGATAGACCCGAGCCGGTGGATTTTTGATTTAAAAATGTGATTTTATATGAAACTCAGCAGTCAGGTGTTTCCCCTGAAACCGCCTGCTGAGTTTTGACAGGATGAGGAAAACGAGAACTAACCTGTGCTTTGTTGTTTTTCCCTTCTTTTCTTTTTTTTCAACTTCCCTGTTATTTTCCTTTTTCGTTAACCTTTCGGTTTTATACGTGTTTTATTCTTGGAACAGCTGCTACATTGGATCTTGAAGCTGGACTTTGACAAAGCAATATTTCAGCTTTGCACTCTGTAAGCATAGTCTGAGCTTTGAATCACCGCCATTAATGTTATTTCAAGGTTAAATATTATATCAGCCCCCACCACCTCCTCAACCTTGTCCTTTCTACAAAGATTTGTACCATGGACTCTCAGTTTGTCACGATAGACTGTTCTAATCAATCACCCGGATTGTCTCTGCGACACCTAAGACATCTTCAAATAATGAGATGGGGATTCATCAGTAAATGAAAGTGTCACATCATTGTGACAAAATGGGTATCATCTTTTATCGGCGAACAAATAAATGTCTATTTCTTGTTCGCCCTTTCAGGTTCTTTGACAGACTTGATGGTGTCGTGACTGTCCCAGCAAGAACAAGTGAACAAGCTGTAAATGCTGTCTTCATTGCAGCTACTTAATTACAGTCCGTAAATGTTTATAGATGTCTATAATTTCTAATCTTTTGATCATTAAGAGATTTAACACCTGAGAATGTGTGGTTTGTTGTTGTTTTTTTAATTCACATCAGGACAAAGATGTGTAAGATGGAAAATTAGATCTACCCATGTGTTTTCTTAACCACTGGGGGTGAAGGCAGGTGTCTGTTGGAGCGGATTCCAGCTGTCATAGTAGAAAAGGTGGGATCCAACCTGGACAGTCTATAACAGGGCTAGTCAGGGGCTGTGAAACAAAGAGACAGACAAACATTCACTAATTAACCCAACAAGCATATCTTTGGACTGGGGGAGGAAGAGTTACTCCAACCCCAACCTAGAAGCCATGCAGCCATAGGCACATGCACACTTGACTCCACCAGCCCAGAACCTGCTTGCTGCTGTTACTTACATATCCATCTCTCCTCGTAGAGAAAGTACAAAAGGAGATGTCCTTAGCATGACAACTGCCACGAGCCAAGTAATTAGATGATCTACGGGTAAACAGTATGTCGTCTAAGTGTGCATTTTCCTCCACCCAGTGCTTGAATTGCGGCACTGTTAGAAAAATTCAGCGATGCAATGGAGCATTAAGACGTTCTTTAACTAATCGGGCCATGTATCTAACAACCCTTGTTTGTTCCTTTCAAGTCTGAGCAAACTAAGAAATACATCCAGATTTAAACTCATCATAGGTCGATGATGAACCAATACCTGGGACTACCAAGGTTTAGTCCTAAACTATTCAGGACTTTATTTAAGAAGCTAAAGATACAATTTTTGATTTTCTGCAAAACAAAAAAAATGAGTAGATACGAATTTTTGTGATAGATGTTTATGATTGCTTGTACCTTTTAATAATTACCACCTGGTGCCTATAATTATACTGATATTGAAGAAGGTAGCTTGTGAATCTGACAGCAGTTTCTTTTTTTCTGGATCTGAGCGAGGCAGTGATCACTAAAAGCACAGATGGGAGGTGTGGAGTACAAATTAATAGCGTTGCTTAAAAGGTTACTCTGTGTCTACATTTTATGTATAAATAATTATTCCTAATACTACTACTACTAATAAAAATTAAAATGAAAAAAGAACACGACGCTATTTATAAGTGCAGTGCATTTGTCGAGATAGCCTTTTATCTCCAAATTTCCTTAACTCTGACTCATCAACAATGACAGGTAGCCCTAAACCTTAAATTTGCTCTATGTTTGATGGGGGGAAAACTAAAGAATCTTTCTTTTCTTGTATTTATTTATTTATTATTAATCCTATTTTTTAATATACACATATATGTCATATACACACATGTTGTATATATGACATTTTGTGAGTAAAAACTGGATTCAACACATATTAATGCAGCCATACTTGAGCTAACTTTAACATCTAATCAGACACAACCAAAGTTCCTTTTACTTTACTGTATGTCCTCATAAAACCCTGCATCGTAGTTTAAAGTAGCACAACATGGCTTAACTCAGTTTGGTTTAAAAACTGATGAATAAATAAAGGGTTTTCAGTTGAGTTTTTAATAACGTCTGATTTCAGCGAGATCCTCGTGTGAAGCAGCAGACAGTTCAACAACTTAGGAGCAGCTACTTGTCAGTGGTTTTATCTGGACCTCGTGACAGCCGGGAGCATCTTATCAGCAGACCTCACTGATTTCATGAAAGTGTGCAAAGTAACAACATCAGAGAGTTTAGGAGGTGCTTACGAATTTAATGGGTGAAAAAAAACTAATCAATTCAAAATCTTAAACTTGCTGGGAGCCAGCATAGACTAATTGTAATAATAAGCTTTAAACAATAAACCCCACAATCTACACAGTCTTTCAGTTAACTGTATATCTTTGGAGATTCTGCAGATTTCATTTGAAGACTATACGACCCCACAATATTGAACAATAAATGAATTATAAATGCATTGTTGTAGCAGTGGAAAGCCTGTGCTGTTGACCTTGCACGACCATTAGGAGCTGCCCACGCACAATAAGTTCTGTGGGTGGAAGGAGGGGAATCAATAAAGAGGGTTTATATTGCTTTCTCCTCCAATGACATTATAGGTTTCTGTGACATTTTTCCTTTTGCAGCTACTTGTTTAACAAGCATTGCAACTTGTCTGGCGATGCCAGCTGTAAAGCATGAAATGTCAAGATGTCTCATTAAAAAAAATTACATTACGTCTCTCTATCCTGGGATTTTTACCTATCATTAGAATTAGGCCCAAAATAGAGGTGCATCCAGTATGGTACATTTTGTTTTGCACAGTGGATTTAGGGTACCCACCCACCCTGCAGTTCCAGTGCATGTACAAACAGGGTCACAGCAGAAGCCTCTGATTTGTGTTTTGGGAGCTCAAAGAAAATCACGCATGCAAGTTCTGGCACTTTGAACATGTCTGAGCAATTTCTCTTCTGTTGACATCATATCTGATGACATCTGGAGTGTGATGAGGAAGAAATCCTTCATTTGTGCGCTCAGATTTCTGTTCAGGGTATTGAACAGGTGTTTTTTTCCAAGGAGCCGGCCTGTTCTCCTTATTGGCCACACTGTGCACACAAACGCGCAAGTCTCTGATGGTTTCCCTCAGGCCTGCTGAATCTCACATAGAGCAGACAGTAATGAGAAAAAGGATAACTGTGTTCCATCAACAGCTGAGCCCTGCAGCTCCTGTCAGCATTAAATGCACATATATAGCCTCTGGCCATGCAGTTGCTAAGGAAGTGCTGGTATCCAAGCAGAAGTTGGCAGGGAAACATCCCCAAAGTTGATTCAAGAGATTGGATGCCGCTGGAGATGATTTCAAGCTAAATCCATATTTCATTTATGTATACGAGTTCTTTGAAGCCAAAGGAGGAAAATTACCTGGACATCTGTAGGAAGGCTGCAATGTAAAGTGTATCAGATCCAAAAGAAACTCTGTGAACGTCATTATTGGCTCACAGGACATTAAAACAACAACCAGAGTGGTTGGATATAACAGTTGTAAGACTTATGGTCCCGGTTTCAAATGTTATAAACAGGTTTTCACATCAAACTTGGTCAACGAGGTCCCAAACTGGCCGAAGAGAGAGAAGACGCAAAGCAAAAAAAACAGTGACCACCGTGATGTTGTTTTCACACCTGACTGCTGCTCTCCAGTCAAAACCAGACAAGCAGGCTACAGCTGACAAGCCACCAAAGTAAACTGTAAAACATCAGAGAGCAATTTAAAGCAGTTCTTCATTGTAAATGTATCAAAGCAGATCCACAGATCTTCTACAGCAAGTGATTGTATCCCAGACGTTAAATTACGATTTAATCAAGGAATTGAGTGGCGCAGTAGAAGCAAAACAGCGACTCATTGGTGCAAAATTCTGCCACGGTAAGAAGGTCATGCATTTTCTCAAAAACATGCTGCCTATCTTGGCCCAGTATGTGACATAAAAGCAGCAAAGAGATTCAAATTCACTCACAGACTTTCTGTTAAGTCCATGAGGACCAAGGGCTTTCAAATTGTCAAGTGCATGAGGGCTCTCTGGCAGGTATCTTGTATCCCTTTGCACTTTCCGTGGAGTGAATATGGACTTTTAAGAAAGGGCAAAGGGAAAATGAAAGCTGAAAGAGCATTATTACAAATCAGAATCCAGCACAATAATTGTTTTTATTTTGTTTATCTTTTCAAAATTATTGTCAGAAGCTAAAGGTGTAATCAGAATTACAGTTGGAGCAATTTTACAGTATAATTGTTTATAGAACTGCCAAAGACTTTAAAAGTTCTGCTGGCTCTGCCCCAATATGTAAGTTTTAAGAAGCTTTTTTCCCCCCACATTATATTATTATATAATGTATATCAACTACACATGTGCAAAGTTTCACAACATTACAGCTTTATTAACAGCTTGACGTTCACCTACATCTTTACTCCGATAGCAAGTCGATATGATTTCCACCAGATATTAGCTGAACTGTTGTGTAGCTCTACTGTGCACATGCATCAGTGCAACAGTTTGATTGGCTCATCTCTCTTTCGGCTGATTGGCTCTTTGAGGGCAGGGGTAGCATATCTTTGGAGATTTCTTACAGGATCCTTTTAGTCTCTCACTTGTAACGTCTCTGCTTTAACGTTGGTTCAAATGAACTCATTTGAATATGAGCGATAGTACTGATGTAGTGATAGTTGTGTTTGGGGGAGAGGGGGGTAACATAAGATTGTAAAGGTTAGGACTAACTGTTCTACTTTTGTACAGGCCACAACACCTCAGTCCACAAATCATCATTAATTTTTAAAACCCTTTTATGTCCCACGGTTCCATTTTCCAGGACTCCCAGACCAGAAAATGTGTCTGGCTAGACCAATAACCACAGAGCTCCATACTTCTGCAAAGCACCATGGGGCTCTGACTGGCTTCAGCGGCTTCATTGTAAACCTGTTTGAATTAAGTATGTCAAAACATACGCAGACTGTGTGGCACACGCACAGGACCACAGAGTAGAAAGTGCATGTTCTATCTGAGCTAGAACAAACAGCCCATGTCAAACGAAGAAGGAGAGAAATTCAGTGTGACAGACAAATGGATCTTTCCCTTCCAGTGAATCAGATTTCTGGAGGAGGGGATGCAGCGGTGGCTTGCCTGGCCTACTTTCCTCCATTTATCAGCCAGTTCATCCTCCTGGGAAGACTGGAGGTACGGTATATGAAGGGAGTTCAGCCACGCTTGGCCTGCCACCACAAGACAGCAAAGAAATGGCTGCACTCATCAAGCAAGAGGGGATGGGTGGAGAGTCAGCATGCAAAGGTAAAAAATGGACCATTCGGTCCTCTTTTCCATCTTTACACTCTCCATTTGCACTAACCCCGTGGCCCTATAAGCCTCGTGTGTGGCTTCTTTTTTTTTTTTGCTTTCCGCTTGGTTAAGTTCAGGCCCTCCAGATGTTTCTTCTGTGTGCATTCCTGAATGAAGAGGTGTATAAAGTATCTGGTTAGACTGGCATACAACTCTACGGTATTCCCCCTCACACTCCCTCATATCCTCGGGCTCCTGTCACAGACTGAGATACAGCAGGTAGACATCCATAATTATTAAGGTGGAGGAAGGCATCGCGCTAGATTGCCTACAGGTGTTTTTTAATGCGAAGGAATGCACACGCAGAGGGAGAAACACAATCCAGAGCGGTCTCAATACAGTGAGCCTTAAAGATACTTTCAAAGCTTTCTAATTCCAGATTTAGCCTGCTAATGCTCTGATTTCCTTCTTTATTCCTCTTCCCACAGATTTGTCCAATTACTCCTCTAAACAGCGCTGGGGGCTTGTTGCTAGGTTACCACCAGGTAACACACATACAGTCACCACAGAGTTGTTAAGATGAAGGTGTTTCCAAATAAAGATGATTCCTTAGCTTCTGGCTTAAGAGTGAAACAGACACGTCTACTGTCACCTTCCTCTAACCCTTCTCCATCAGCTTGGTGAACGTGACAGATGCAGACAGGCTCACTAAGCCAGATGGAGCCGCATGAATTCACACATGATTTCATGTGAAAGCACGCTGATTTTAAATGGTGTTGCAGAGAAAGTCATAGAGGGGAAATTTGTTTGCCACTCTCTTCACAAGTGCTGCTTCAGCTTAAATTCCATATATTTCACATATATAACATCTTTTTGTTCCCCAAAAGTTTCCTCTCTGGACAAATGCATGCCTAAATTCAAACTGGAAAACCAAATTATGACTCAAACAATACAATGGAAAATTAAAGACAGCAAGCTCATTCAGTGCAGTGGCATTGCAACTTGAATGTGTGTTACACAGCCCTCCTCCAAAAGATGAGTCTACTCTCTGCCTCACAGCTTGAGCCCAGTCCTGGAGTCTTCAAGGGGGCAGAAAAGCTGGGACACATGCCACGTCCCCCCTGGGCATTGGCTGATGCCCCCTGACAGATTGAGGCTGCAAAGATGTGTTCACATTTGTGTATGTGTTTGTGTCTGTCCTCTGTGTGCGCTTAAGGGTCTTACATTAATCAGAATTGACAAACTGTGCAGTTTGGGACAAGTAAAGCTCTGTTTGTTCAAGTAAATAACATGTAAAAAAATTGATCTGTCATAAAAAAAATCTATGGCTGGACTGCTCTGTTTACAGTACTGTGCAAGAGTCACCGTTGATTTCATTATATTTTGCAAGGGAAATGAAAAATAGGTGCAGTGATTTCCTGAAACGTGTGCTATCTAGGTATGCTTTTACTGCATTGGCAGTGTGTTTGGCATCACTGTCATCTTGAAAAATGAAGCTGTTGGCAGTCAGATGCTTTCCAGATGGTATTAGATGATGGATCAAAATCTCATTATAGTTTTCTGTGTTCATAATTCCATCAATTTTGACAAGGTCCCCAACATCACTGGTAGAAATGCAGTCCCGAACCATGACAGAGCCTCGACCGTGTTTTACAGATGGGTCTAGACACTCACTGTTGTACCTTTCTCCTGACCAACTCCATACAATTTCAGATTCTACCCATAAGATCTGTTGCCACTGACAGTCCAGTTCTTACATCATTTGCTACATCTTTGGCATAGATATTTATACAATCGTAACTGTTTTTGCACCTAGAGGCATCACTTCTTGCTAGCCAAAAAAAGAATGCAGGTTTAAAGAATCTGTTGGCTTGGCTTCACTTTTCAGACCCAGATGCTGTGTCCATCTTTTATACAATTTAATTCCGCTTCGTTGAATTTGCACTGCAAGAAAGTCAATCCTGTGTGTTTCAGGGACCAAAGTAGCATAGTTATAAGATATGAAGTAACACTGAAAGAATCGAACAGTTATCATATACCTAACTGTGGAGCAAGCATTATGTCACTAATAAGGTAAACATCCAAATATCACTGTTAGCTCACTGTGTTACACTGCAATGTAAAATACTCTAAAAGCTATAAGTAATGCTAACTATGTTTGCTAATTCAGGGTTAAATAGTACCTTGCTAAGGCATAAGTGACATTAGCTTTCTTAGAACTAAGTAGACACAGAGTTCTAGCAAGTAGCACTTCAGCTCACAGATGCATATAATGGGGCTAAATGCTTTCTGCTCCAGTGGGTGTGGCCGGGCTCCTCTGTGTGTTAAATGTAAACTTACGGTGTTAGCGTGAAAGCTCCATGGCAGTTGGTAGTAGTTTTTAGCCAACTGTTTCCATCTGCTTTCAGTCTTTAAGCTAAGTTGGATAGATAGATTTGTTTATTTCAAACATACAGAATATATTAACCATGCATCTCCGTATAAGTAACTCCTAAAAGGAGTAGGAAGAAGTACAAACCTATGTACCCCCCTGGCTCTAGCTACATATTTAGCCAACCTCTAGAACACAAACAATTACCCTATTGATTAGCTGATCGATAGAAAAAAAATTCTCACTCTCTATGTATTGATTAATGGTTGAATTGATTGTTCAAGCAGAAACAGTCACAGATTTTCCAGCTTTAAAATGTGCTGCTGATGTGTAGCAGCATTATTTTCTCCCTCCAGTGGCTACACAATGGTGATATTTCATCTTTTGCTCATAAGGACTTGATATTTACATGCTGCAAAACATTTAAAGAGAAAACAATACAGCATTGCATTAACACAAAATGCGGTAAATTAAATTACTCTCCTATGCTGTTGCTGGGGAAATTCCTTCAGACTCCATCCCCTGTGTGTGCTTATGCATGTCTCTGTGTGTACATAACAATGAGCCCCACTTTGTGCGAGCCTGTGAAGCATGGCCATGGCCTGTTTAATGAGATAGCATGTGTTATGATGCTATGTGTGTGAAATTGAAGTGCCGGCAGTGTAAATTGAATTAAATGGGTATGTGTGCGATAAGGATGTGCATGTGAGGAGCTGCCTATAGGCTGACATAGTTCTGCCTGCGAGTGTCAGCATGTGTATCTTATGTGATTAACATAGACACAAAAGTAAATTTTACTGGCAGCTGCATGGATGGAGGAGAAACAGAGAGGAGACTTGTAATGAACTCTGCTTTCAATCCAAATTCTAAACAGTTTAACATGCACATGATTTAGCTGGAAACTCTCAGCAATAATAAACAAATAAATGGTAAATTGCACCAGTTTCCATCTGAAGCACCTTAAATGTGACTTGGAGTTTAGAGAGCAAATAAATTCCTGGATTTTCTTTTGTATTGGGGGATAAAATGT
The DNA here is from genome assembly GCA_015106755.1 of Etia nguti. Lineage (NCBI taxonomy): Eukaryota > Metazoa > Chordata > Actinopteri > Cichliformes > Cichlidae > Etia > Etia nguti. The sequence continues at coordinate 1,438 of VUQG01001426.1, read as the reverse complement.
CACTCTAAGCCACTACAATACAACTTAGGCCATCAAATAAAGGTCAAAACCCAAGACTGTAATCCAATTTTGTGGCTGACGCGCTGCATCATGTGGACAACAGATCAGTACATTTGTTGATCAATCACTGATTAGCTAAGAAAAGAACAAATAATCACTCAACTGAACCATGTCAGAGCTTAAAGAGTGCACATCTCCCATCGCCAGTGAACCATGTGAGCGCTCAGATGGGAGTGGGGCTGTTTAGTCAGTGATTCACTTCAGCTTTTCTTTACTCTGAGCCCTCTGAAAATACCCAAGGAGCCAAAAGGAAAATACCTCACAGCTGTTCTCTCTGCAGCCAAATCATTCCAGATATACCTCTCTTTACTCGCCCTACGCCTGAACCCCGACGAGCTTTTGAATCTAGCCTTTCCATAAGCTAATCTTTGCCCTCCTCCAAACTTCACATTAAGTTGCTGGATGTCTTTTTTTTTTTTTCTTTTTTTTTTTTGCTGTTGTTGTTTTTAACATTAGAATTACACTTAAAATAATAGACGCATCCCGAGAGCCAATGAGCAAAGAATCAGGAGACTGGGGGTTGGAGGTATCACATTTGCCAGTGGGAATGTCAGTGTCATGACCTTAGAGGAGTGGGCAAAAAAGATCAGTCTCCAGAGCGCTTATCTTGCTCTCCATCTGTAGTAGATTTTGGTGACACGAGGAGCACAGAGGGGTAGAAAACACTTCAAGCTCACCCCCCACACCCCCCCAAACCTGGAACAAAAGCACTCGTCTTGTTTTCTGGCTGGTGAGAGAGTCACACAGCATGAATAATTAACAAGGGACAAACAATAACTATCAGCTGCCTATCTGTAAGTTGTTGCTTATCTGTGACTGTCATCGACAGTGCTTCCCAAGAAACCCATACTCGTTACTCTCATAAAGATAATATTTCTGTATGCCTTGGGGTACTCACTAGAAGCAGTACATTGTTCTGTGCTGTGGAATTTTGTTGTTTTTCCCAAAAGTGTTGAAGGCATTCAGTTCAGTTTTATTTATATAGCACCAGATCACAACAGCAGCAATCTCAAGATGCTATATAGTGTAAGATAAAAACCAGGTAATGTTAGATAGGGAACCACAGAGTCCCTCATCTGTACAAACAAGACACTGAGCTGACGGTTTTCCTTTACAAGGGAAGATTATGATCATTAACATTATGATCGTTTTATCCAGCAACCCGGCAACTTTATAAGCCATTTCTCTGCTAACCACAAACTGCAGAAATAATTATTTGAGTCATGCCTAGCGCTGCAACTTATTTTCATTACAGATTAGTGTGTAAATTGTCTTTCCCACGCCCAGTTTGCGTTTATATTTTATTTATTTTTATACTACGAGACACAGAGAAGGTTCCTTGCATCCCCCCCCCCCCCCCCCCCCCCCATCATAAAAC
>VUQG01001424.1:31521-56615 GCA_015106755.1 Etia nguti | reverse complement strand
GGGGGGGGGATTTTTTGGGGGGGGGGGGGGGGGGGGGGGGGGGGACACACGGAAAGTTCAAGCACCGTAGCCAGAGGGATAATCAGCAAAGGCGCTAAAATTACTCTTGAGCTGTTGTCTGTGTTTTTGCCTTATCCAAATATTGCCAGATAACAAAGACGCACTTCTGCTCCACTCGTATCGCTCCCAAGTTTAAGCATTGTTTGACTTGCTGTGGTCAGGAGCTTAAGTTAGCTGGTAAATATTAGCACCAAAATGAACGTGGCCTTTTTTCACGGTTGCAGGTTTAAGAAGTACAGCGTTTAGACAGGTTTGCACACTTTGATGTTAATCTTTATAAATGTTCATCTCACATGAACTATTACAGGCTTGGCCTTGTGTTTAAGGTGCACGTCATGTGATAGGAAAACTGTTTTTTCTTGTCATTGTCGTGGGAGAATGGCCCACCCGTCAGAGCGTCAACAAACATATGTGTGTGTGTCTGTGTGTGTCTGTGATTAGGGTGTGAGGGGTAAATGTCACTGACATGGTGCTGGGGAGTTTCTCTGCTGGGCCAAAACCTGAGCGACTGCTCATCTCTAATTGGACCCATCTTAGTAACCTTTCCGCAGCCGGGGGTTCCCATTCATCACCCTCTGTCTGTCTGTCAGCCAATCAGAGCTGAGGCAGGTCCTCATGCACACAGTGTACTTCCGAACTAATGTTTTCGTCTTTGTTTTTTTACATTTTATTATGTTTATACCTTTCGATTTATGTTTGTTGGGTAGGATCTTCAATTTAGGGGATTCGTATTTATGTTGTTTAACTGTTATAGAAATGCCATTTCAGCTTTAGCCCTTAGCATCCTTCTCACTGACCTCACGCTTCAGTACGCGTTATTGTTGCCAACTTAGTGCCTGTGTTGCTATGCAATGACTTTTCTGTGGACTTTAGGGACTTGCTCCCCTGCTACAGGCGCAATGAGCGGCAGAGCAGCAATGCCCATACATAATGCCCATTTATCTCACACAGTGAAATGTGTCGCTTACTTTGAAAAGACAAAGTAACAGTCTCTGTGTTGGTTTAACTTTCTTTCTGAGTTATAATTTTATTTGATGTTGAATTAGGTGTTTTAGTCTGGACTGTCAGAAACAATAGACAGTTTGTAAAAGAAGGACATAGCAACCACGAGGTCAACCATCTGTTAGCCGGGCCCTGTGAAGCGTCGATCTGAGGATTTTGGCCGTTGCTACCTTAAGCTGCGTCCACACTGGAAGCGACTCACATTGCTTTGCAGCTGACGGCTGATCGCTTGTGGACATTCCAGGGTCCGGTTGCTTGGGTAACCCTATTATGCATTTACTACTAGGTCATATGTCAATCAGTGTATTCTTCAGTGTCATTGGTAGTCACTTCTGTTGCTCACCTGGAAAGTGAGAAAACTTTATCTCGCACCCTACCTATTTCTCATCTCCATTGTCCATCTTTTGTGTACAGTCTGTGGAAAAAAGAGACTTTTCTTATCTCTTCCCAACTTCCTGACAATGAAACTGAGCCAAAACATTAAAGCTAGGCTCAGAAACCCTTTGTAAATTAATCCTCCTTGTGTGGGAGCTCCTTTCCCATTGTCCTGGAAATGGATAATACTCCCGGTACGGCTTTGGTGTGTCACCATATTTGTTTTGCAAAGACTCCCAATCTATTTTCTCCACCATGTCACTTCTGTGTTACTTTCAGTGACAGTTCCATTGTCAGTCCAAGCATTTAAAAAAATACCATTGCTGTTTTGCCTCTGTAGTGTTTTCTGCAGACATCCAACCCTTAGTTACCTGTTTACACCACCACACACATGCCCCCGTGTTCATTCAGCGTGATGCATTTACAGACAGAGATTATTTCGAAAAAATGTGCTAAAAGCTGGTTAGAGGTTGCATTAGAGAGAATATAAACACACACACAAGCTTGCAGCACACCGTCGCACATACGGAAAGTTTTGCTACCTTTTTGAATCAGAGGGGGAATTGGTCCTGTGCTGTCGAAAATGCAGAAACGGGTAAGAGACAGACGTGAAACCAGACAGATGCGCAAACAGACAGACTGACAGCAGCAGCACACAAAGACGGAGGGGAGGCCTGCAGAGAGATGTGAGAGAGTGTGTTAATCCACATGGCGTAGCATTTCCTCTGTGGATCAGTGTGCGTTTGAACTTTTCAAGGGTAGGATGGCAAGGAGCGATCGGCCACTCTGTAAATGTCAGTGGATCTGAACAGCCGGAGCCCAGACAGCCTTGTGCCGTCGCCTGCCACTCACACTCTTCTTTATCCATCCTTCTCTTTTTTGTCTCTGTCTGGGAGCTGTTTATTTTCTCCTCTCCTTCCCCATCCTCTGTTATCCCACCCACCCTCTCCCTCTCACTTTCATTATTGTCTTTTACCTTTGCTTTGCCATTGCCTGCAGGAATATAGCAGATCCTGTAATAGACATGGCTGGTTTTTGTTTCTTTGTTTTTCTCTTTTCTCACCCTTTTCTGGATTTCTGCTCAGCCTAACTCCACCTGACTAGTAACCGCTCTGTGTCACATTACTCTGTTTCAGAGACCATATTGTATTCTGGCTTCTTGCCTTTATATTCCCCCTAATTTATTAGCCTACCTTTATTTTTCTCTGCTAGTAATTAGATTTTTGTGTGTGTGTGTCTTGTAGAAGATGCTGTTTTATTACATTCTTCCAAACCATCTTCAATTTCCTAGGGAATTATCAAGGGAGAGTCCCTTCATTTAATTTGTACGGAAATTAATTTGTCAGTGTAAGAAATAGGATACTTGCTAATCTGGTTAGGCCAGCATTTGTCCCACCCCCTCCCACCGCCACTTTAGGCCGCCTCTCTGCTACTGTTCAGGAGTGAGGAGGCAGAGACAGTAGACAGGCACGCCGTTCTTGGAGACGAGACAAGAATTCAAATAGAAGTGAAGGAAAATACAGATATTTTGGTGACAAAAGAAAAACTGAAAGGGGAAGTGAGAAAGACACAAGGAAAAGAGGAAGAGTATTAAAATCAAAATGCCAAGAGGCGGGGTCATAAAACGACTGCCTTTATTGAGCGGGGCACAGTGGGCCAGTTGCTGCCTGCGGGCCTTTTCTACTCTTGTACTGCACTGCACCTCCACAAGTCGTACTCATACTTCAGTTCGGCCCAATGAAGCCTTCCTGTCAGGACGTTTTGAGTAAAAACGTAAACGGTGAGAGGATAAGGCGATAAATTAAAGAAATGCTTACATTTTTATGTTGTTTTTGCAGGAATATTTGGATTTCTATTTGTGAAAATGATGTTTAGGTCTTTACCTTCCAAAGCAGAGGCAGGGTGGGGTGAACTGGCAGGTGAATGACGCTCTTTGGCGTTAGGCCGGCAGACTGGGCCTGTGATGTGACGGCTGGCACAAAAGAAGGATCTAGAGTACAAGGAGAAAGAGCCGAGGACAAGGCAAACTTAACAAACAAGTAAAACTCTAGGAATTAGTGGAAGCGTTACACCCTAGCAGCAGAATAGTCTGGCAAGAGTGAATGGAAGGACCAGGGATATATGTACACTGCAACTTGCCACGCCCAGGCAGACACAGAGAGAGAGGTGAGAGAAACAAAACGGCCAACCAGCAGTGAAGGCACGGGGACCATGGTATTATATTTAACTGAGAGATATGCAAGTTCTGGCGTCAAGGATGCCTCCTGGGCTCCTCCTGGGTGAAGTGTTTCAGGCATGTCCCACCCGAAGGTGGCCCCAAGGCAGACCCAGGACACAATGGAGAGATTACATCTTTCAGCCTGGGAACACCTCGGAATGAGCTGGAAGAGGTGGCTGGGGAGACCGAGGTCTGGACGTGCTTGCTTATGCTGTTGCCCCCATGACTTGATTAAGGAGAAGAAGATGGATGGATGGAGATATGCAAGTTGTATCGGTCTTCTTAGCTAGCACTTAATGAGTGAAATGTTCCAGCATCAGTGTCCATATACCTTTGGCCACATAGCAAGTATTGTTGAAAATGTATGAAGCCAGAATGAACATGGAAGTGCTCACTAATCCAAGAAATATGGAAATTTATGTGCATTGCAGTATCTATCAAAAACTGGAGAAAGAATGAGAGGAAGAAGAAGAGTGTGTGAGTGTGTGTGTCTGTGTGTGTCCCTCTCCTGCTCGGTCGCATCCCTCCTGGCCATCTCTACACTCAGGCAGTCTTTCTTGCTGTTGTGTGTTTGTCTGAGATATGGACTTGGATGCACCGAGCGACCGCCCACTCCACACATTCCTCTGTAGTTCATCCGCTTCCCTTGGACGTTGAACAAATTGATTTGGGCGTTGATTATTCAAGGGGCACGTTTCATAACTTTTGACTGGCTTTTCTCCACCTCCCACTCCTGTTTTTTTCTCGCCGTGCATCTGGCTCTTTCTATCTCACGCCCATGTCCAGCTGCGGCTCTGCAGGATACTGCAGAAGGAGGCCCGTGAGTCGTGTAGTAACTTCAGATTGCAGTTTGAAGGAAGTTCATACAGCGAGATTTTGACTTTGTTCACTTTGGGCGCAGTTTGTTAACGACATATTGCCTTCATGTGTGCAACTTCACATGAATGTGTTAACTTTTCTCAGTGTTTAATTATTTTATAACATTCCTGGACATTAAAAGGAATCACTGTACCCGCGGCTGCATAAAAATCTATATGTGTACACTAATAATGAATATTCAAGAAAGATCGGACACCAACTAATAAAGCATTCATCACAGGAACATGAGCTGAGGCAGAGCTGCAGACACACTCCAGTTTGTTATTAATATAAATAATCACCAAAAATGACTAATCGACTCAACTCTGTTCCTCTCTCTTGAGCCAGGAAGTCAAATGAGTTTTTCTGAACATGTAGCATAATTTAAAAAAAAAAGAAAAGATAATCCTAATTAGGATCAAATTTACAAGGGATTATTTTCCCGTGTTCTTCAGTTCTAGGCGAAGCTTTTAAAAAAACTGCAACAGCTGTAAGTAGACTAGGAATTTAGTAATTACTTCCATAATTGATCGTTTTCTTAATTAAGCAATCAACTTTTCAGTTCATGGTAAAAACGCAGTGTCCTGAAATTGTTGTTTTTGTCTGCCAAACAGCCTCTAAGACCTCAAGATAATTAATTTTTAAAAAAAAGCTGGGATCAGAAAATGTGTCTTTTTTTTGGAAACAAAAAAAGACTAATCAGTTAGCAAAATAGTTGCTGATTAATTTCCTGTTGATAAACTAATTTCATCTCTACTTAAAAGAACAGCCTGCGTAGAGAGAAAACCGACTTCTTTGACACGAAATATCACACGCAGCTAATTAGCTAATCGTTCAGCTTTATGCTGCTTGCGTAATGTTGGGTCCATCCATTAATAAAGAGTAAAGCTGGCATTAGAGCTAACCAAAAAAAAAAAGCTATCAGTTATTTTTTTAGCCACTGCTACCCTCATCAAACACCTTACACAAATCAGCAGTGGGAGAAGACAGTGAGCGAAGAGTGACACACAGAAATGAGCCACGGAGTAAATGAGAGCGTTTTAAAGAGAAAATGAGGACTAGTGATTAATTAACTCCTCTCGCTTCCTCGTCCTGTAAGGCCAGGATAATTTTGTGACTTTATACGAGTGCCGCAGTGCTGTGCGCTCCGGCTCGGTCTCGTACACCATGAAACATAGATCAAGAGGAAAGTTTGAGCGCGGAGAGACTGTATTATATGAGCCTCTGCTTGATTGCTCTGCAACCAGAGAAGAGTGAGGGGGAGGAATAGCTTTGGCGAACTCGCTAATATATCTGATGTATTTCTTCCTCTTGAATGTAATGCACTCGCACACCTTATGCAATACAGAAGTACTTGAAGATATAAACAGTCCACTCTGATGTACGAATCTATCCAGAATTTTGCAGCTACTGCTTCCTGTTGAGCCCTTTGGCTCTGTGTGTGTGTGTGTGTGTGCACAGTATTTGTGTATGAGCATGACGCGCCATGTGCATACGTCCTTTTATTGTCCTCCAGCACACTGCTGTAATCAGGTAAGCCTAGCGGCAGTGTTATCTCTGTCAGGTACTGTTAACCACTAGCTAACTCCTCCACAGCGCTTCTTGTGCGTTTCATCCCTTTTCTAGCTTTTCTTTCCTTTTTTCCCCTCTTCAGCAGCCTCCAGGCTCTCTAATCTGCCTCCCCGATGGCTTCTCTTCCTCTCCTACCTCATCTGGTTCCCCTCTGGCACACTTCATCTCAGCGTCACCAGAACTATACATAAGCCTGCTTCTGTCTTCCTTTGGTTTCCTGGGTAGAAAAAGATCAGTGCTGTGTCATCCGGGATGTTGATATGCGTCAGTGGATTTAGGTGCACCCTGTGCTTATGCTGTATAAAAGGGATCCTTTGCACAGTGGACTCAGACAGTACATGTGTCACCTGGTTGCACCAGACCAGATCAAGTTAATGTAGTGTAGACTACATTGCTACTGTGACTTCAAAGCTTTAGAATAAGCATTTTTGCTAATCCCATGCTGCCTGTTTTTTTATTTTTTGTTTCGTTTTTGTTTTTTTTAAGCAAGCCTGATCAAGTTTGAATGAGAGAGATGTTTTAATTTAGCAAGTTCCATTCATAACCATCAACAGAGAAAGTCATACTATGAGTCAGGTAACTCCATAAAATGTGTTCCACCACAAAAACAGTCCAGAGGTCCAGTTATGTGACTCGAATGAACCCTAGCAGGTGAAATTGCCTGTAGGTCAAACCCATTCTTGTACCAAGGGGCTGGTTTCATGGGGGTTTGTGTGGATTGACTTACCTGTGGAGCCAGCCTCAAGTGGCCAAGAGAGCATATGTCTTAGGTGCTTCAATATGTAGCCCTGAAGACTGTCGCTTGGTTAAAACAGGTTCCACATACACAAACTCATTCATTTGCATAGCTAACAGAAGCCGCTGATGAAGCTAAAACAACTCTGAAACACATTTAGAGAAAACCCGAGTTGTCCCTAAACACAACACTGGCACACAGGGAGGGCCTGTGAAAAAGGAGAGGCAAAGTTCAGAGTGGGTCAGCATACGGGAGCTGTATGGCAAAAATAAGCTGATTGTGGAAATTTTATTTGTGATCCAGAGGGCGAGTTTCTTGAAAGGGCTGGTCAGGTGGCAGACTGGGAATCCAGGGGCACTGGAGGAAACACAGGAGACAGGAGTTACTAAACATTGATGAATAAGCACAGGGACCAATTCAGAAATCTAATTTACTACCACAGTGATGAGGACAGTCTGGTGCAGAGTCAGTCACAGGCAGCTTTAAACAAACAGCCTTCAATGAGCAGATTGCTTGCAGGTGTGTGACAGCAAACCTGCTCTACCCGAGGGCGGAAACCAGGCGGGATCCGCACATCAAACCACCTGCAACCAAACACAGAGAAATACAAAAACAGCCTTCCCCAAACCTGGACCACACACATTCATCGCCATGATACGTTTGTGGTCAGAAGTACATAAATACACTCATCATGAGAGTGAATGTCATGGTAATTTGGGGCTTTTAATGATTTCTTTGAACTGTTCTTTTTCCAGGGTGGAATAATTTTACAACATACATCTTTAACTACTAACGACTAATCCACACAGGTTCAAATATATATATATATACACTCACTTAAACCTTGGCCAAGGCCTATTAACTTCTCTTAGTGGTTATGCTTGACTACAAGTGTTAGTTTCCCTTTGCAACATAAAAATAATTTTTTTGACAGCAGTCATTGTATTGACCAATCCTCGGAACATCGGGAAAGTTCAAGGAACTGAGTGAAGTTCTAAGGAGGAGAACTGTAGATTCCAAGATCATGAGTTCAAATAATTGAACACGAGGAGAGGAAATTTGGTTAGGATGTTCAGGAGCAACCAAGGAACCACCAAAGCTCAAGCCTGACATGAACTGGAAACTGCTGAAACGCCAGTATCAATGTTCACAGTGAAGTCTGTCTTTCAAGGGGCAACTTCCTATGGGACATTTGATCAATTGTTAGTAGGAGTGTGTGTTTATATTTGAGCCTGTGTATAGAACTGTTACAAAAAAAACCAATAAAAGACCCAAATTACCCTGAGATTTACTCGCATGATGCATGTGTAGTCAACCCCCAAAGGCCCATTCTGAGCCACCAAAGACCCTTATTGGTAACAGCAGTTACTGATAACTTCCTGTAATTGATTATAAACGTAAGTGCAAATACATTTAGGTCCATATGCAGAGTAAATGTGAATGCACCTCTTCCACGTATCTTCCCCCAAATTCACACATGCCCACTGTCTATCCTGTGTGTGTTTGGATTGAAAATGAAAGCTGGCAGTAAGAGTGTTTGCCAAGGTGTCTCTTTGGTGGATAGATGATTTAGTGGGTGATTCTATGAGGAGATTCCTCTGTGGTCTCAGCTGGGATGGAGTGAAAAAGATAGCGAGGAGAGACGAGCGGGGCGGGGGCCAGACTGCCCTAGTCATTTGATGGAGAGGTGGAGTAGGACTGGGTAATAAGACTGCACAGGTGTCCGTGGGCACACACACACACACACACACACGCAGAAGCCTGAGCACATGCACAAAATCGTCCAGCAGATTAAATGCGCTGCAGGTTGTGTGAGACCAGAGAGCCAAGCAGAGAGAATGGGAGAAGGTGTTGAGTCTGTGTGTAAGCTCCAGGGCAGCAAAGTCTTCCTCTACCACTAAGTCAGCTACTGATCTCATTTCTCCCCAGATGGACTCCTAACACACTCCCATCAGGGGACAAATATATATTCTCTCTGTCTCTTTTGCTCACACATTCCTGCACCAGCGACCTTTTCTCTTTATTTGTCTCCCACTCTCTTGCTATGACTTCATCTGGGGCCCTTGCTCTTTGTTTTTTTTGTTGTTGTTTTGTTTGTTTGTTTTATTCGCTCTCTGTCTTTACTGTCCTCCTCCACACCTACCCCTCTCGAACTCTGTTTTCTTCTGTATGTCTGTCACATCATTTCATCCCATATCATGCAATATCCCAAACACCATTGCCCTCTCTCCTCCCCTTCTGATCAATCATAGCATATAGGTGCTGTTAAACTGTGTCCTCTGGTGAACCGGCCACCACAGTGTGTCCCTTGTGCGTTCACTCCCTGTCCTGCCTCCATCCTTGCTCTTTGTCATCGTTCTCATCGCCTCAGCCCTCCAGCTCTTGCCCCAGTTTGTCAGCGAAGCAAAACTGGCTGAGTCTTGGGGCCCATCATTCATCTACCCCCCCCCCAAACTCCTGACGCATTGGCGGCTTGGCTGGTCTCAGACAAATAGCATCACGGCAGATAATACAGCCACAGCCAGAAAAAGAGCCAAATAAATGGTCCCTTCTCTGCCGACCTAATGGTCCTGCTTTCCACTTGGCCAGAGGACAGTGCTTAGCCTGGGTACTACATGGATACAAACGTCCGCTTGGAAAGAGAAAAACTCACAAGCCTCACACACACCTTATGAATAAAGCCTGTCAGCTGTCAACATATCCCTAGACAAATACAGTGCTTATCGGGGGGATTTTTATTGTGCTATTTGCATGGTGATGTATGAATGTGACATGAAGGTGTCTGTTGCAGGAGTACATAACGGGGAGATAATTCAAATCTCAAAGCCCTAATCACATCTAGAGCGCTATCACATATACGCTAATATTCATACGCATGCAGCACTCGATAACCTTTGGAGATCGGCGATAGATGCCAACATATTTCAAAATGTGTGTTTTATTCTGAAGTTCAGGGGGAAAAAAACCCCAACAAGGTGTCAAAAGAAAATGCATTTTATGTTGTACAGTTTAGCGCAACGGCATGTTAAATATTCTCAATGAGAACGAGGTGTAAGGAGACTGCATAATTAAACAAGTCCAGAAAATCCGTTGCATTGTGACATTTCATTTGTGGTTCTCACTGGAGATAGTTATGCCATATGTTATGAATTTGTCTCCTCTGTCAATGCACCAGGTGGTGGGATTATTAAGCAGTTGTGATTATTGAGCTATCAGGGTGTATCACAACATGGCATCAATATATTATTACTACTATACTGTTTATTTATCAAAAACATAAAACAAGTTTTTCGTTCTTTCTTTTTTTCATTTTGCAGAAAGTCTGCGTTTATGTTGAATCCGCTTTTTAACATCTTCTTTTTTCTCTCACTGGAGCAAAATGTTGAATATTGAGTGTTTTTAGGCATCGTCATGGAAAAGCTAAAGTTTTCTACAGGACTCTAAAAGACTAAGTACACCCTTGCTGCTTTCATGAGAATTATGAGGGTGTGTAGCGGTGAGATCATGCTAATTCAATGTGTTTGATTAAAGGATGATCAGGGAGTGTGAGCACCTCTATAAAAGGCAGGGTTTTGGAAGTTTGTTCTGTTCTGGAGCATTCAAAAGAACAATCCTCCCAGGAGTTCATGTCCTATCGCCTCAAGGTCAGACTGTGCAATGTTCAGAGAAACTGCAAAAAATGTTAGAGCTTCATCTCAGACTGTTTGCAAAATTATAACCGAGCAAACCACAAGACCTCTGGGACAATGTCCTTTGGACATACGAGAGCAAAATGGATACGTTTATGAGCACAAACACCTCACACCAACTGTGAATCACAGTAGTCGATAGGTTGTTTTGCAGGTGCAGGACAGTGACACCATGTAGTCATTGTGTTGACCATGAACTTCTCTGTATCTCAAAGTATTCTAGAGTCAGACACCGTCTGTCCAACAGCTAAAACTTGGCCTAAACTGGGTCATGCAACAGGACGATGATCCCAAGCACGAAAGCAAATGGCTGAAAAAGAAAAAAATTAAGGTGTTGCAATGGCCCCGTCAAAGTCCAGACTTCAACCTGATTGATATGCTGTGGCAGGACCTTAAGAGTGCTGTGCAAAAACAAATATCTGCAGACCTCAGTGAACTGAAACAATGTTGTAAAGACGAGAGGGAAAAATCCCTGCAAAATGGTGATATTAAGAAAAAAATGATAACAATAATATCAAGTTTTTAGGTTCTACATGCTACTGAATCATGTGGCACGCTTAGTATTTCACAGGACTTCTTTTTCATGCAAGTGCATCAGCTTAGCTTCATTTTAACCCAAATTTGGTTGTGATGTATCCAAGTTTTTCTTGCATGCTAGTAAGAATATCCTACATCTGGCTCTTCTGAAATTGCATTTATACTACAAATATAGCACGTAATACATGTAGCAAAGATTCATTTTTTCCACTGTTGTTAAAAAAATAAAAGCAAAAGTCCAATTGCTTGACTTTTTATTCCTTTAATTGAATATCCCAATTAATTGTTTATTGTCCTCATCACATTTTTAAGTCCTTAAGAAAACAATTTTATGACCTTATTGGAAGGACTAAAAAGGACATTGCAAATCACAGATGGGGAAAATGCAATCATTGCCGGTTTCTCATCTTGCTGTGATTAAGGCTTGATTATGATTTCTTTAGGGTCACGGGAAAAATCTGGCTTGGATTAAAAGAAACAAAGTTGAGTGGCAGTAAGAAATCAAAAGTGAGAGTGTGCTGTGTGAAAGCCCATATCCACCTCCTTTGCCCTGAAGGTGGTTTTTTTTTTTTTGCACTTTTTTTTTAAAAACATTTGCTTCTTGGAAAGGCAGTCACCAACTAAAATATGTATAAACAAGATAAAGCCTAATCTGATCAACTAAAATAGAAAAGAAATGGAGATCAAGGCATCAATAATTTACCGTGTCGTCATTGCACTTGTAAACATTTGAAAGTGTTCGCGCCATCATCATCATCATCGCTGATGATGACAGACAGGCCACCACCATTACTGCTGATGCTGACTATTTCCTCGCTTTACATCTATCACTGATGGGCCTTTTTCCATTCTCCTTGATCATGGCTACTGTTGTCGCCTTCTCTCCTCCGGTGTAATGAGTCAGTGTGTGATGCTGGATGGCTGCTGACAGTGTGTCCTATGACTCACATCAGGGTGGTACTGCTGTCCCAGCACATCTCTACACCCCGCCCTCATCCTGCCACCCTCTGTGCATCCTCCTAGGCCTCCTATACTCTCTCCTTCTGCTTCGGTTTGGGATGCACCTTCCCCACCAGGTAGGGGACATCCGCTAATAATAATAAGTAAATATACACACACACAGATACCTGTGCAGTCCTGTTGGACAGTTGCATAGAGTTCACTTTAATCAGTCATCTCCATTTTTTCCCTCCTCCATGTGGAGTATGATAATAAATAAATAAATAAATAAAGCTGGAGAAAAAAGGGGAAAGCTGGCAGGAGACAAAGTGCTGGCCAGTGGAAACATCCAGTGATGAGGCCACTTTAACACTGGAGATAAGTTTGTGTACTGCATGTGCTTGTGCTACAAAGGTATAAAATATTGCGAGTTACACTTGATTACACACAGCTGCTCAGGTGTAAAACATACTGTCTAAAGATCCACAAATAGAGGAAAAATATAAATATATAAATATATTCTTACTCGTGATTGTCACCCTCAGATTATCGACCTGTAAGAAACGTTAAACATGCCCTGTGCTGCTGTGAGGTCTGCTTCACACAGACACCTTGGCTTGTTTTATGTAAATACCACTCTTAAACTCTCCTGCTTTAAAGAGTTTGGGCAGTCATAAACCTTGACAGAACCCCAGGCCTTACCGCTGCCTATAAAACACTGACTGTTTATGGATGCCTGTACCTGCAGCTTTCCACCCATAAACGCTTTCCTTTGTCCTTCTGGGAAGTGGAAGTGACGGAGGAAAAGGAGCGAAAGGGGACTAGATTATGTGACTTCAACCAGGAAATGTTCTCTGTCCAAACTTTTGGTAGATACTTTACCATCTGCAATAAAACTCTAAATGAGTGGCGAGGCATGTAGGTTTCTGCAAGTAAATGAGATTTGAACCATGACACTGACAGCACCTGTTTTTTGTTGTTGTTGTTTTTTGTGTTTTTTAGAGCAAACATTAACGCAGAGCATCTTAAGGGTGGTTAAAGATTTCAGCCCATTACAAAAAGACAAGGAAACACTTGATATTGAACATCGATATTTTAAAACAGTGAGCTAACCTCCAGGTCTGAAGCGAAAAGTCATAGAAATGCAAGAAATACACATTTATCTTAATGACTGTTTTTGCAAAAAGCCTTTGGCTTTTTCGGTTGTATAGACGTATGTGGGAAAACAGCTTCCTCATCCTGAGACCTCAGCGAGCACCTTCTTCAAGATTTCATGGACTCACTCCCTAGTGTCGGGTCATATCGAATAGATAATGAAGTCCATTTTATAAATTATGTCATTCTAAGAGTCAGGAAGATTTGATCGCTTTTGTGCTTACCGCTTACCTCCGTCTCATAATTTTTTTTAACCTGGTCGCTGCTGCGTTGAAGACACAAGTGTATGATCATGTAGATTTTTACCACAATTTTAATATTTTAGTTTGGAAACAAACATGAGACTTTGTGGAAAAAACCTTGAAACAAACTCTCAGAATAGTCTTTGCTTTGTGTTTTGATTTCTTCTGGCGGTATTGTCTGACTTGCGACACCTGTTGTCCAGGAGAGTACTGCAGTGGCTTACTGCGCTTTAATGGCGAGCATAAATAGAAGTGACCGTTGGACCAGTGCAGCAGGTATACTGACACCTTTATTCAGGATATGCTCATTGGCTGCTCACTGGCCAGCGTAGGGTTTGCCAGGCTGGCAACTCAAAGCTTCATAATGGGACTACTACATCCAGAAGTACTGCTTATAATATCACACAACAGATATCAGTATATGCGGCTCCCATTTATCCGATTAGGAGAAAGCATCCTCATTTTTCACTGGCTGAAAAACTTGATTTTCTGTCTGCATGGAGAAAAAAACAATAATGCACTTTTGTATTTATGTGCGTTGTCCTTTCTTGTAAATGTCATCAGTGAACAGCTTCCCGTCCCCTGCGCTTCTTTCTGCTTTGAATGTAAGTGGACTCTGTGCCGTCCGCTTGGTGCCATTGTCATTGTTGAGCCAAAGTTCTTTTAATCACACCGCTGCCCTCAACCCGCCGTGATTTACTAGCTCTCCCCATCCATGGGGCCTCTGCTCCAGCCAATTGCATTAAAGAGATAAAGAACCAGACCAATAAAAGTGTTGTGAGCGAGCCGAATGGGTCCTGGAAAGCTCGCCGTCCATTTGGTGCTGTAAGCAACGGTGTGGGGGTGGGGGCGGTATCAGAGGAGGGGTGGGGCTTTTAGTGGAAGGTTTTTTAGGGGTGATATTGTGATTGGTGGTGGAGGTGATGTCATGTCATCCATCTTAGGGAGCCACTTCATTAGGCTAATGGAAGGGCTGGACCGCTCACTGTTCGTTCCTGTGCGTGAATGTGTGTGTGTGTGTGTGTGTGTGTGTGTTTGTCCTTCCACTGATGGCAGCTTCCAAGGCTATAGTGGTTATAAAGGCTAAAGTGATTTTATTAGCCAGGCACATAGCCCATCACTGTGTATGGGCATAAATATGTGTGTGTGTGTGTGTGCGCGTGTGTGTATGTGTGTGTGTGCGTGGCTGTGTAGCCATAAGGCTGTGCAGGTACTATTTTAGGTGTGAGGAGATAACACAGAAATAAACTTATTTTTTTAATGTTTCGACTGCAGTCACATTCCTTCAGTGACTTGCAAAAAACGTGAAGTGCAGGGAGAATACTCCACACACCTTAGAGTAACATCAATGAAAGACTTTGATTTGTCACTGACATAAATTAGCACGTCACTTCAAATGTTCCTCTTGTGACAAGCGAAGAGGACAAAGGGAAACGCTCTTGAAATCTGCTGCGCTGCCCGACCTCCTCCCTCTGCGTCTCGCTCTTCCTCTCCTTCTCTCTCTTTCCATCGCTTTCTATTTGTCAGTTTTTCCACCTGAAACCCACACGGGCTGCCGTCTGGACTTCTGCTGCGTTTACGATACGCGATTCCTCTGATTCGAGTCCGTTTTAGCAATTTTTTTGATTTTTCACATGCCGGGACCCGTCTTTGAATTGTTTTGTAACAACCTCGAGCTTGCTCGATCATCTGAACTGTCCTTTTCTATCTGAAATATCTCTCATCTTCTTTTTTCTGTTAAATAGTTAAATAGATGTTTAATGGTTGGCCTTGATGTGGGTCTGGCGAGTCTGTTCTTTTCATGCCTTTAAAGTTGAGATGAATTCAGTTTGTTACAGAACAAATTCAGTTTAAATTGATCAAAAGCAGCACCACCTTAGAAAACTCTTTCAGTTTCCCTTGCCTTTTTTTGTGCGTGTGGCTCTTATCCTTAGACATAAACCGCAAGACATAAACATAGGATTGTATTAATCTGTTTATTCACAGTGTTTATAGACTATAATATGAGGTTAAATGTACTACTCGTGCATCCAGATTTTCACCGTGGAGGTGTTAATGGAAAGGAGTAGCCACACTGTTCCCAAGCTGTGCCGTATGTTTTATTCAATAGCTTAGTATTTCTCAAGGAAAGTGAATCTTTAAAAAAAATGATCGGCTAAAGCATATGCTCTCTGCACCCATTAAGATGTGTAAATGAGAGGAAGGAAAGGCAGGTAGCCCTAGCAAGGCGCCAGTATCCCCCACATATAGACACCTGCTACCAGAGCAAAAGTGCACAAGCCAAGCTGTTTGCTATTAATATTAATTCTCCAGTATTCTGAAAGTCATCAGCCACCCTGAATAGGAATTAAAATATTCCCTTTTGTTTGTATATTGTTTGTCACCGTGATTAATTTAACTTTTCTGTATGCTAAGATGTAAGGAATGTGTGGTGTTGTGACCTCCACAGATGTGTAAATGTGCGGGGACATTTTTAAAGTGTGGGCAAACACTCCACTCCTTTAAAAGGGTTAATCCATCCATATCCTACTGTTTTTTTGCTTTGTTTTTTTAGGGTCAATTGTAGTCCTTTTTTTAATTGTTATCAGGCAATTAAACTGTTATTATTTATGTTTGCTAATTATTAATGATTTCTTTAATGTCAGTTTTTTAGTAGTTTGTGTAATATTAAATGTTTATAAATGTATCATAGGTGATTAGAAACAGTTATAGCTATTCTATTCTGTCAGAAAATGATTTCTTAGCAGTTTATTATTGCTTCTATTATTTTAGTATTTGGGAATTAAATGATTTGTAAAGAGATTGTAAGTATTATGTCATTATGAGGTTATTGATTACCATGTAAAATAGCTATAAACGACATATATTTTTTGCATTAAAGCACTGAAATTTAAAATGTAATAAATACTTTATTAAGACAATCTGCCGATATTTAGTACGTGATTTTTAAACACTGTTTATAAGGCTATTCTAATGCTGCTGCAGAGATTTAGATTTGTTTTTTAAAATCTGCTAATATTTATCATACAGTACCTAATTCAAAAAATAATTATTTGAGATTAATAATTACAATTGCAACAATTATTGCACTAATCTAATGGCAAAGGCAAGATAAAATGTAACATTAGTAAAAATGAGCAACATTGTTATCACTTTATTTTCATAGTAAAATCATTATTAACTCAACTTTAGATATGAATAATTGATTATTTATTAACAGTGGCCATTATAAAGTCTTTCTGTTATATATCTATATATAAGCTACGCCCAATTCACGTGGGCTTAGACTCTATAGTACACATTCCGTTTCTCTGTGTACGTATGTTATGTGCTTACTCCTGTTTAAGTGGCTTTTGCATTTCAAAGCGCAGTGCGTGTTTGGCTTGTGTCCGGGTGTGCGCACTGCACACTGCGGTGGCCTTTAACGCCTGTCCCTGGTGCAGATCGATTTTGTGCCTAGCCAGCAGCCCGCTGCTAACCTTGAGGTAAGTTGGCGTAATGAGATCGCATCTGACGGCATTGACTCACACCTGACAGCACTGACACTCAGCTCCCAGCCAGGGAGAGACACAGACGGGCAGAGTGGGAAAGGGTAGGTCCTTTGTGGTCGGCTGTACTGTTAAAAGCTTTGTTTTGTTCTGCTTCCACTGTAATATACGTTTTTCTATAAAAGTTATTGCAGTTTATGAAATCTTTCACTGGAGATGGAACCAGGGTGAACATGTCCATGGTCCACAATCATCTACTATAATATCTCTGTGGAGGATGTTGAAAAGGAAGGCAGGTACGTTTGGCATTCTTCTTCCGCGAGAAAGCCAAATTTTCAGGATCGACCTCTGTATTATTGAAGCCTGAGCCGCTGCAGCCTCTTAGAGTTCAGTACAGTTGAATTCAGAGTGTAGCTTTGCTGCTGCTCTGTGGGATTTGTCTGTAGGCGGTGCTGGGTTATGCATGACCCACTGTCTAGCCAGACTCATGGTAAAAAGCATATTTTCTGAACCAGATTAAAACCTCAGCAGGCCAACGGGGATCACTTGTGCACCCAAAACAATGTGAAATTTGATCTAAAAAGAATTAAAACGTATACTGCCCATCTAAGCTATTAGTGTAATGTACCTGCACACATATTATGGGATGGTTCTTTCCTTTAAATCTGTGATAAGCATGCTGGAGCTGATTTCGAGATGCATGTATCAAGCTAAAATTGGATACGATGAGCCTGGGATAACCATTATCTGAGTGGTGGTAATTGAAACAATAATGGACATGGTAACAGCTTGGCAAATAGCATTGATCCATCATCTAAGATGAGCCCTCTTTGTGCATTAAAAGCATGACTAAATGGTGCAAACTGATATTGCTCTCGGTCATGGCTAGGTCGTGTGGGCTAATTGAAAAAGAAATGAGTAAAATGAGGGTTTTGTGATGTGTGGAAGTGCGATGAGCCTCTCACCTTGCCTCGCTCGGGCTTTGAATCCCTCGCACAAACTGGGATTAGCCGAAGACACGGCATGATTTTGGCGAAAGCGTGGAATTGGAATTCAGTTTCTGTATATCCACGCACAGATGTAGTCGACTAAGCCAGTGGGACCCAGATCGATAGGAATCTAACAGTTTTAGCACCTGAGCAGCTCAGAAGCATCCTCGGCTGGTTACGTCTTAGTCTCAGCCTTGTCTACACACTCCTCCGGCCTTACTTTCCGGGCTGCAACCTGACCTTGACACGTTTTTCTCATCCGCCTGCTTTGCTGCTTTGCTGCTTTGCTGATGTCCAACTTTCACAGGGTTGAAGTGGTACTCTGCTTCACCTAGCCTATAGATTGAGCACTGCTGGGCTGGATGAACACATGGAAAATGAGATCGCTGACCTACAGCAAAGGTTAGACTTCAGTAAGCACGAGCACTCAGATGAGGGCCGGTGCAGGAGCCGGGGCTTTAATAAACTACTGCTGACCATAAGCCTATTGTTTTACGTCTCTCCTCTGGATATCTGTGCATGTGTGTGTTTGCGTGTGTGTATGTGTTTAATGTAATGTGACTGGAGCTGCAGCCCTCATTGGGGCTAGCTGTGTTAAGCTGAAATGTTATTATTGATTACACACAGAGGTTGTGATGGAAAAGCAACAGCCAGGGAATGAGCCCAGCTCCAGGTGCGTGCATGTTTATGTATACGTACGTGTGTGTGAGCGTGCGTGTAGGTGTGGATGTCGATGTGTACGTGAGCCACAGCTGTGCTGTCCGTCAGCCTCTTGCTAATCCATTATGGGGGGGCAATGGCACAGGGAAATAACCAGTGAGAGGGGAAGAAGAGTATTTGAGGGTAAGGTGGGGAGCAACAAAGAATGGTGTTGTTGTATTTTTGAACATCCTGTGAGGCTATTTTGCAAGTAAATATTTTTAAGAAAGGAGCCTTTTCCCACTCGCTCTCTAGCTCTTTCTGTCCTTGTCACATGTAATCACCTAAAGATGCTTATTTCATATACACACACGTGCAGTAAATCCATAAAACTACATACAGTACTTAGAATTACACATATAGGAGCAAGCCCCTTTTCACTGTCTTTCTGCCTTTCCTTCACAGACACCTGTGGTTACACACACTAGCATACGTTCACTGTCTCACACACACACACACACACACACACACACACACCAAGTCTCTCACACTCTCCACCACAGTCCCTTTATGCGAGGCCTGCCTGGCACCCAACTGTGAGGCACTTTTAATTAGAGCCCTGCTGTTAAGCACAGACCTTCTCCAATGGTCCCATCCACTTCCCATCACCTCCTTCCTCCAACCCACACACCCTCCATCGCACACAGACCGCCGCTGTGCTCTCCTCTCTCCCTGTCCTTTGAGACCTGAAGGCGTTAAACACTGTACCCAGAAGGCGAAGAAAATGTACAACCACTTTCTCAAGCCCTTTTTAAGCTCGAATTCTGTAAACATTCACATTAAACTGCACCTATATAACTATTAAAGAAAAATTACAAACATTTATGCTTTTTTAAAAATTGAATTTCATGGAATTTACTTTGTTCTGTTCGGTTTTGTTTCTGAATGAAAATGCTCTTTAGTCTGATGCCAAAGCCTGAAAAATGGCCTTCGAGTTCTATCGGGTTTGTGAGGAGGAAAGATATGCAACACATGCACTCTTGTAACACAGTCAGCTGTGCAGCAATGCTTAAAATATTCCTGGAACTCAAGCTGCTCCATCACTCTCATAACCTGCATTCTTCCATTTCCCTTTCCCAGCAAGGCCGAAGCCCTTCAGAGGAAATTAAAAAAAAAAGAAGGAAAGAAAAACAAGTCTCTCACATTCATTGATTCTCTTCAGCATCTGGCTGCTATGATCAAAGGGCTATTGTGTTGGGGGGTCTGTTCTCTAAGCTGCTTTCATTAGGAA
This sequence comes from Etia nguti, assembly GCA_015106755.1. Classification (NCBI taxonomy): domain Eukaryota; kingdom Metazoa; phylum Chordata; class Actinopteri; order Cichliformes; family Cichlidae; genus Etia; species Etia nguti. The sequence continues at coordinate 36,825 of VUQG01001424.1, read as the reverse complement.
CCTCCATAATCAGGCGTAAGTTGATTAGAAACAAAGGCAGGTGGGTTGATGCTACGTTGAGCCAGCACTGGAATTTTGAGCTAAACTTCCCAAAGCCTTTGCATTGTGTGTGTCACTCGGTCCCTGGCAGCAGAGGGGAGAAGGGGATTATAACCTCACAACATACACATAATGCACACTAACCTCAGTCAGAAATCTTTGGGCTGGGTAAGAGCGCAGCTCTGTTACAGCTTCAGAGGGAAAAATGAAGCAATAAGGAGGTCTGCTTATAACCCATTAGACCCAGTTTGCCAGCGGTAAATATGCCTCCAAAGGCCGCTGTCTGTACATTTGGAGGTAATTCGGAGAAACAGCGAGTGCTGCCTCCATCTGTGACAGCTCGTCTTCAGCTTGATGTGGGAAGACAGGTTGTTTAGGACCGTGGGGACTGAGGGATGGAGAAAGACCAGGGTGTGAGTGATGGAGGAGGAGGAGGAGGTGGAGGAGGAAGGCTGCAGCTGTTGTTGTGTGTAGTTTAGATTTGGTCTGCTGTGGGTTGGCAGAAATCACAGCAGAGCCAGAGAGGCACAGACAGACATATAGATAGATAATTTCACCTCTTCCTTCCAGCGTCCTCACCTCGCTTTATGTGCTAAAGGCCCCCTTTAAGCCCGGGGATTTAGCATAAAAGGCAGAAACAAAGCGGCGTCTCCAAGCCGCCTTGCGTTTCCTCCTCCTCCACCTTCTATGTAGCAAATGTCGCTGCACCGAGAATCCTCCGCTGTCTGCCTCTGTATCGACCTTTCCTCTTCCTCAGAGGAACATAGAGCCGACTCCTGCTAGGGCCCTTTTCCTTCTGTTCACGGGGTGGGAGTTTTTTTTTTTTTATTATGATTGTTTTTAAAGATTTTTTTCCCCTCTCTCTCCCTCTGTCTCGCTCTTTGCCCAGGGTTGCGGATATTGCCAAAAGGAGAGAGGAAAGAAGAAAAAAAAAAAGGCAGGGAGGGGAGAGAAGGAAAAAAAAAAGCGGGGTAGAAAGAGAAGTTATTTTGCTGAAGGACATTTGCAGAGGCTGCTTTTAACACCCTCACCCCTCCTCTCCCTCCTCACTCCTTTTCCTCCATCCCTGCTTAAACACACTTCTCCCCTTTCTGCTCTTTAAATATTGAGAATCACTGAATCACTGCAAATTCTTCTGCTCTCTGCCTTTAGACGCTACTGGCCTCCCAAAAGCTCACCGGGCGAGATGCGTTTGGATGGGCTGAAAGGCCCCAGATTGCACAACCTCTCTGCCCCAACTCCAGGCCCCAGGAAACTGGTCGGAGCTCCGCTGGTTCCCAAGCTGCACCTCTTCCCCGACTCCCTGTGTTCTCTGTCTGAAGGCCAAGCTCCCCCTCTAGGCTGGCTTTGGCTGCTCATTTCCACAGTAACAGGGGGCAACTCTCCGCGGACTTGGCTTTGTAACCTACACCAACATGCTTTCGCGCAAACACACACACGCAGCTGAAGCAGACTGCAAGTCTATAAGAGTCACTGTACTCATTACCTCTCACTGCCCAGCTTACACACATCTCTGATTTTCTTTCACTGGCTTCATCACAGATGCTATTTAAGATTTTGCTAAGTAGTAGGGTGCGGACGCCTGTGTTGTGGGCCGCTCCAAAGTGAACCACTGCCTGAGTTTTGATGTGAATAAGAGCTTTTCTTGAATGCTGCATTCCTCAGCGTATGCGGCTATTGTAGTTGTTGTATCTCTAAAAGGAAAACAGTAAATAGCTGCTAAATAGAGCCAAAGTTGTAAAAATCTTAAGTGTATCTGGGCTAACTGTTGGTCAAAGCACAGCTGGAAATCAACCCCCCACCCCCCACATATCAGAAAGCGAGAGCTGCAGACTGAGATCATAGACATGTTACTGCTTAACAGTCCACTTTATGGGACTGGCTCTCTTTGTGTTTTAATGAGGAAGCCATGGACGAATGGAAAGGAGAGGAGAAAGATGGAGGGGTGGGTGGGGTTGTAAGGGAAGATGAGTGATTAGAAAAGCCTGAGAAAGAATAAAGGATGGAGTGTTTGGAAGAGGTGATCGTGAGGTTTAGTGTCCCCTTTCTCTCTCCAAGTCTAATTAGTGGTGAAAGAAGGGGTTGCCAGGTCCTCCTTTAAGTGCTGCTTTTAATTTTTCACATCACATCCTGATGATTCTCTTCTCTTCTCTTCTCTTCTCTTCTCTTCTCTTCTCTTCTCTTCTCTTCTCTTCTCTTCTCTTCTCTTCTCTTCTCTTCTCTTCTCTTCTCTTCTCTTCTCTTCTCTGTCAAATGACCGGTTTGTTTTTCTTTGTTTTATTTTATAGCCTCCAGAAATAAAATCTACACTCTTTTTTCAGGATATGTTAGTTGAGCAAGGCCTTAAATTGGCAACAAACTTGGACGTCTGTGTGTGTGTGTGTGTGTCTCATTCCTCTGAATAGTGTTTTGAGCCTCCGGTGCACTGGCATGAGATTGGCAGTTTGCTGTGTGCTGATAAAGTCAACGTGTGTGTGTGTGTGTGTGTGTGTGTGTGTGTGTGTGTGAGATGGTGGAGGGCAGGTTTCACTGCTTTTCTGTTAGCCACAAGTTTATTTTTAATCACAGTGAAGTATGCAAACATCCAGCCAAAGCATAGCATTAAAGGAGTCCACTTGGGTCAAAGTGATGTAGATTTTTTCATCGGGCAGTGAACGTGAGGCTCCGTGGCTTCCAGAGTTTTGGTTACGTACAGACGTACCTACTGACAAACTCATACTGCAGTGGTCCAGCTATATATTCACCTCTAAAGTAGGACTGACTCCTTGTCCTTTTCCGTAGTGTACACAGCTGTGGAATCTCTACTTAAATTCAGTAAACCACAGAGTCAAGCTCAGTTACAATCCCAGCTCAGCTAATGGCATTTTGAGCATTACCTGCAAGCCTCTTTGCAACCCACTGTGTCCGAGATCCCCGAATAAAACCATAATCCACAACTATAAACTGCAGGGGTCCTAACTGAAATGCAGAGGATCAGCTCCTTTGTGTTTTTGAGGATTTTAACTGTCTCAGATTTTACTCAAAATCAAAATCACACACTCACATCAGTAAAAGAAGACAACAGCACACACACACACCACGCACATTCCTACCTTTGGAGCATGACTCCAGCTCACTGCTCATGCCTCATGTGCACTGGCGCGTGCTCTTTGCAGCAGCAGAGCGCACACTAACTCGCGCGTCCTCTCCGCCGCTCTCCCCTCCGCAGGCCGACTCATTAAACTTTCAGCTGAACAGTTAAAAACTCTTTTCGCCGTTCGGTCCCAACTGGCCGCGGCATAAGGGGAGTAAATGAAATTCAGTCTGTCCACTGGGTTTGAAGTCAGATGGAAGGATGGCATTTGCCGACTCGGTCTGCAGTCTCAAAGCAATGCGCTGTGGCCACAGGTGGTGCTTTGTGAGCCCTGACATCAGCCTCACAGTCTGAGATGACCCGGGCGCTACTAGAATATAAGCCGTCTTTGTTTTGTTTTTCCTCATTTTGTCTGGTTTATGTCTTTGCTCGTCCTCTAGAAAATCTCGGAGATGGCATCGACTACGGCCAATGGAAGAAAGAGGACGTTGGCGAACTGATCGATGAGACTCTCCAGATCTTTGAGCGCTACGGAGGACCGGACGCCTATATAAACATCAAATACATGATCCCCACCTATCAGTCCTGCCTGAAAAACTAAGGAGGAGGGGGCTGTCAGCCATGTCTGCTTCTTTGAGATTTAATTTACAGCGGCATGTTTAAAGTGTTATCAGTTTGTTGTTCTGTTCCTGTTTCTTTACTGATTTATTTAGACAGCTGACGGGAAGTCCTCGGTGCATACTGACGTTTGTTTCAAAGCCTCTTTTAAAATGTATGAAAACATTAAAAATTCTGTTGCATCTAAGTAAACCCAGAATCTATTTTTTCACCTTTCAAACACTTATGTTGCTGTTGAAGCGCTGGCCATCTTGGATTTATGTCGGCTAACGGAGATGCCAATGTACAGCGACAAGACTTACGCTGGCGTCCACAGCTCCAGCAGCATTTCCTTACAGCTGTCTCTGAACCATGTGTGTTGGTGTGTATTTATGATATTTTGAAATATAAAGTATTTTATATCTCCAGATCTGAAAGCCGTTATCGCTTCACCACAAAGGTTTCCTTTGAAAAGCTGATAATACTGTTTGAGATATAGAAAAGATTGGTTTCAGTAACGCAGAAACTGCGGCGGGGTTTGTTTGCTTTTTTTAGTCTTTTGTATCGGATTGTACTACTGCACTCATTCTGTCACTAACCCAGCTGGAGTCAGAGCCTGTCTGAACGTGCATTTATGTTGGATATTTGAACTCAAATACCCCACAGTGATCTTAGGGAACATTTGGTGTGTATGCGGGCTTATTTGTTGGTGTTTGTGACACGCCTGCCTCGCTGTTTATCCGGACCAGCCAGTAACTCAGTAACCAGCTCTGTGTTCTCACACTGTGCTGAATGAAGCTCCCCTCTCTCTCTATCCTCTGCTGTAAACTTCTTCACAGACGCAGCAGAAGTTTTAGCAGCCATATTTCCCGCACGCGCATGCACATACACTCACTGGCACATATACATATACAACCCTGCGACCCATGGGGGAAAACACAGCGTAATTGATTTCTGAAACTCACAAGGACACTTGCGCCATCTCTTATTGTAAGTCATGTCTCCAGCGAAAGCAGCTTTACAGGCCTGCGGAGGAATCTATTCTCAAGCAGAAGACAGGTTCATAATGCTCATATTTCAACCTCAGCACATCCTGAAAGGAACGTTACTGAATAGGTGTTCCACACTGCTGAACTCAAGTCGAGCTGCTCCTGCCTCGTGCTTGATCTGTGTAGTGAAAGACGAAAAGGAGTGCGGAGAGGTTCTCTTCCGAGACAAAGCACATATTTCACCTTAATAACTGCAGCTGCATAGCAAAACAAAGATAGCAATGGTATAGCCACTTGACTACTTTTTAAATGGGTGTGTTGGGGGGGCGTACAATTTCACCCGTGTTCTCACTTAATGAGCATATCGAACTCTGAATAGCCTGCAGTTCTGTCGAACTGTATCAGTGACGCCCCGCTGTCCCGCTTCACCTGTCCAATTTTACTGAGCCACAGGCTAGCAGCTGGCCAGCAAAGAGCTTAGAGATAAAGAGGAAAACTAGAAGAAAAGGACAAAGTGAAACAGGGTGAACAATTTTGTTAAGCTTTTTTTCAAATATTGGTTTTAGAAATGGGACTTCTCTCCCCTGTTCACCCCCCCCCCCCCCT
>VUQG01001420.1:20037-33146 GCA_015106755.1 Etia nguti | reverse complement strand
GGCATCCTGACCCACAGAATTGAATAAAACACAGACAAACACAATACAGGTGACTCTTCACGCACACGCATATATATGAGCTCTCTCACACACACACACACACACACACACACACAAGCCACACCACCACCACCATCTGGGCAGAATGAATCAGTTGCATTCTTTCTCCCCTGGGGCAGAGACAGAGACTAAAATGACTGCATGAGTCTTTCTTTCACAAAAGAAAGACGTGCAGTAAATTTAGTGCGTGTGCAAAGAAAAGGCCCATTCTGCCACAGCTTTAGAGTCCAGTTACAGACACAGTGGTGACTCATTACCACTATTATCTCCGCGACTTTCATAAACTGGATTTCAGTGTGCCAAAGTACCCACAAGAGGGCTCTTTAATGTAGGAAAGAATCGCAGCAGAGGTGGCGCTAAGGGTCAGTGTGGCATTTTAGATTCAGGCTGCTGTTCTTCTGAAGGCAGTTCCTGAGATATATTACTATTGAGAATCTGAACTGGGGTTTTTTTTTTCAGGTTATCTGAGGGAACGGGAAGGAGTATATTATTCTTTTCTTCCTGAAATCCTGTCATTTCAGTGCTGAGGGGTTAAGACAGAGAGCACTGCCCCAGCAGCTTAACAGACATGAAGTCAATCAATGAAAATGAAATGAAAGAAAACATAGCAGGTGATGAACATTTTAGTGCTTGTTCAAGTGTTTTCCTTGTTTTTCTTTTTTTTTCCCCCAAGAACTGCATAATCTTAGGAATGCTCTAGTTGTCTGGTATTATGGCAGTAGAGTATAATTACCCAGAGTAATAAACTATCCAACATGTCCTCGCATGCAACAATGCGAGGACAAGAAGTAACTCAAATCCAGACACTGTAATGCCACAATAAAAACTTGCAAGGCATGAAAGCCAACTCTGTGCCTGCAACAAGGCAATGGTATTAAAAAAGAAATTATTTAGTGTACAGGTTTGGCGCCTCACTTTATGGGTGTGGTAATAAATGCGAATTAATGACTTTATATTGTTCTCCTATGCCCATGGTTCTTGTTTTGTTTCACACAGCGTTCCCCATAGGAATGGCTACGATATAATACAAAACCACAGGAGAAATAATACACCACACCCAGCGCTGTACAGCTGCAGGATTAATAAAATATCAGCTGGTCACTGTCTGACACACAAATTCAAAGTGCAATAGGCTGGAAACTACAGATGCACTGCTAGTGAAATTCTAGGGTCATATTTGATTGGTTGTCAGTGCTGATACCAATTTTAGTAATCAGCCAGAATTCCTCTATATATGCTTTTCATGAGCCAAGTCACTCCACCCCACAATTCACATGTCTTCACTCCTGCAGGAGATGGCTTATTCTTTTTCTTTTTCTTTTTTTTTGCTTGCTTGTTTTTCATCTGCAAGCTTGGAGTGGCTCTGCATCCTGTTTTCCATTGTGACATCTAAAACTAAACCTCCTGCCTTTAAAGACAGAACAGCAGTCCAAACAATAGGCAAGCTTCCCGTCCCCAAACTATAATAAAACCCAGTGAGCAGGGGCTGTTCTAACAGTGCACTCATTTACCAGCATTGGTGCATTTCTGTGTGAAAGAACTGTGATTTAGAAACAAAAAGAAGCAATTACAGGTAATAATTACAAAAAAACAAAGTATCCTAATAGTTTGTCCTTGAGGGTGTATGTCCCACATGGGAACCAAACTGCAGAGTAACTAGAGCCAACAGCCTATCAGGTTACTCCCCTGACAACTGTAAGAGCTGCTTAACATTTACGCAGCCTATCTCACGATACAGGCTTTGCAACAAAACCGCACTATGAGCTTTTAAAGGGTTTTCTGTGGTTTAATCAATCAATCAATGCACTTTTAGAAACGTGTGGGACCACATGTGCAAGTTGAACACAAACAGCAATGCGCTGCACTTAAAGTGTGATCTTGTGGTAAAAGTGGAGCCTTTTGCAAATGTTGCTTTGCTGAACTAATCGTGCTGCAGGGTAATCAGACGTACTAGACTATCAAATGAACCAAACAGGAGCAAGAGAGAAATGCAAACCAGTCGGATCACCTTTAACAATCATGCACCCGGCTTTGTCAGGATCTTAGGACCTTTATGCGAGGTGTGGCAACAGCAATAATTCCCCCTCGGGTAAAGAAATGTGAACCACTGTGCACTGGAGGCCACTGAAAAGCTACAGGAGGGCCATATCTCTACTAATACAATAAGATCCCTTACCAAACATCACCAGAAAGAAGTGTGGAAGCACAAGTTTGCTTTTGTCTTGACACTCGCCGAGCACACACACAAGCACACACACTCACACGTTTTTGGCATTTTTGCTTTGTGAGTAACGTCGGGAGTAACTGAACAAGCATTGTTTGCCCCCACCCATGCCTCCAATCGCACATCCACACATTCACTTCATCGACATCAGAAGGTTGAGATTTTATCAAGAACTCTGCAGCACAGCAGTTCCAGGTTTTCCTTAAAGATTGTTTGAAACACCGACGCAGGCGGTGGGCTTTCAATATAGCTCACATACAGCTCATCCTTTCCGTGGAACACTTTGAGCTGCTACTAAAAACAATGAAGCAATGTGATGAGGTGGCCTTCTCTTGAGCAGGTCACACCCAGGTGTTACAACCGCTGCATGGATTTCTCATACCTTGTGCTAAACATTACAGATATACTTTAGAGGAAATGACCCAACCCTTGTGATTCATAGAGTGATGATTCAAGATAAAATAGTATCTGTAATAAAATAAGAGTAAAAGTTTAATACACCACTAAACTAGTAATATAAGCACATGATAAGTGTGCATCCAGCTGCACTCCAACTCTGTACTAAGTCAACAAAACATGAAGCTTTTATTCATGTGTCAGCAGAAAATAGTTCTTACAATATCAAGCTCCATGCATTTCCTGTGTTTTATTCCACTCTAATACCACAACTGGATTGATGTAATCAGAGTACTTATTGGTTCATAGCTCCAGGTGTTCTGGACCGTCGTCAGTCAGCACGACAGAAGACAGAAGAGAAGAGAGGACTCACCTGAAAAACAAAGAGAAACAGACAGCAGTGTTAATTGTGTAAGGCACATGCTATAGAATAGAAAAGTCGATTTTATTTGGACTCACTAATAAACACACAAGGCAAACTTTAAACAGGACAGTAAAAAAGATGATGGAGAAGAATTGGTTTGTCATGTGGACTGCATTAGCAGTGCATGCCAAAAGTAAATGTGTGCCCTGACACTTGCAAAGACTTCAAACTAACCGGTCCCACATGCTGGAACATTCTGTTTCAAGAGTCAGCCTGACAAAGAGCTGAATTATATCCTCATGCTTCAACTGTTATGCAAGCCAGTTCCTTCTTTCTTTTTTGCACAAAAGAAAGAGAACATATTGAGCCCGTCCATTCCACTTCAGAGAATTAATTAAAAAAAGCATTCACTGGGAATGAGCGGCTAATTCAAGTTTACTGGGTGATAGCACCATCTACTGGAGAGAGAGAGAGAGAGGACAAAGGCAAATGATGCAGCCATTGAGAAATGTTATTAGGACTCATCCAAACTGGTTTTAAGGTTCCTATAATTGCACATCCAAAGCACTTGTACACCATTCAAGCTTTGAAACACGGTGCAGACTGCATTACCTAGCATCTAAAGCTTGCTAAACATCAATCAGCTCCAACAGTCAAACCATGTTCACATGTCTTTGCATTAATAAGAGTAATAATGCCATGCAAATGATTATTTTTCTACCTTTTATGCAGAACTTTTACTTTTTAGTATTTTCTGTACTTTAAATAAGTAATGAATCAGAGAACTTTGCTGCCTTCGCATTCATTCAAGTTCCAAATTTCACAGTAAATACAGGCTGACGCTCTTGGCTTGAAAATATTCCAGCCCTTAGGGACAGGACCATTTCAGATCAAAGGCTCGAGCTCTACAGTTGTCCTTTATTCTGATGTCACGCCACTCTGCCCCCACCCAACCTTTACCACCCACATCGCCCAGCTACTGAGTAGGACATTCTCTTGAGCAGCACCACTATAGTTTCCAGTCTATAACAGTAACGCACAAGTACCGACTACCAACTTGCCACCCTGCTAGTGTTTCTCATGGGCAACCAGAAGGCAGTTAAATCATCACCTTTTGACACCGATGATCCGGGAACTAACCCGCTCTAAAATTGGACATGTCTAACTTCTGGCATGGCTTCCAGCAGCTGACAGTAACTGTTTATGGAAAATATTTGCAGTAAATGCTTGACATGATGTGAAAAATGACTGTGTTAATGGTGAGGGCAGTAAAGTTTTAATGGCAAGTTTTAAGATTTTATGGAATCACGTTTTGTACTTGGTTTATGGCTTTATCTTCAGGAATTACATTCTAAGAAACAAGACTTTACTGAGACATGCAATCAAGAGAGGATGAAGATTAAAAAAGGTCATGTCATTTGATATACTTTTTTGTGAAAATAGACATTTTTCAGTTAATGAAAAAACCTGATATAAAAAACATTATTTTATCTGAATTATCGTCTCTTTTAATTGCTTAATACATAAATTAGAAAACAGTAAACTGCACCCATCAAAGATTCTAACAGAAATATTACTAAGTTGATCATTTGAGTCCAGGTGTGGTGGAGGTGTGACCGAACCACTATTATTTTGGCATGTTTGCGTCGTTGATGCGCATGATACAAGTTTCTCAATTATGTTTTATGGCAGGAAATCCATTTACAGGAAGTCACAAACCAAAAGTGAAGAAAACTAAATTCAAAGACAACAGAACAACAGGATATGAGAGGAAGCATCCTGCAAGAGCAGGCAGACTTTCCTCTGGAGCAACCTCTGGTCACATTTCCTGCATGGACCGTCTGCTGACAAGAAAGCTGCACAGAAATATTTCAGGAAAAATATTGTAGGTCTCTTTGGTGCCTCCTTGGTGAGGCGCTTCAGGCATGTCCCGCTTGGAAGAAGCCTGGGGTACAGACCCAGGACACCCTAGTGAAATTATGTCTCTCAGATGGCTTGGGAATGCCTCGCTGTCCACTCAGAAGAGCTGGAGGAGTATACCACCACAGTAAATTGTAATTTAAACAGTCAAGATGTGGCTGAAGTCCAGACTTCTGGCTTTAATTCACTGTGTTTAGCTGCTGCCTGGTGAATCCTGTACCCTTTTATTATACAAACAAATTGACAGAATAAGCAGATAATTTATTATCACCCCAGGCCTTACTCTCTGTTCTCAAGGACACTTCAACAGGCTTTGAATAATATGTCATCAAATAATTTCACTGTTCCTGTTCGAACATTTGGTAGTCCACTTTTTGTAGATAGGCCATCCATGCTCAGTTCTACCAAGAACATTATTACTGAGATATAAGAGCACAGAAGTATCTGTGATAAAGTCTAATAAGGCAGACAATTAAACTGGAGATTTAATAAAACAAGACAACTCCAGTTTAAGTAAAGTAAGAGCAGTAAGTAAAAGAAACAAGTGAAAAAAGTAAAGTGTAAAATGTGCTCACTGTTTATGCATGCTGTTTAGAGATTCTCTTGACTTTTGCTCACAGCATTCTTACATCCCAGTCACAGACTTGATCATAAGTCTTATTGTAAATACAGCCAAGGCTGGAAGCTGGTTCAAATGGAAATCATGCCTAACATCATGTGTCAAACACACCGTACAATCTGACTGCCTATTTAAGCTGCAAACTTTCCCATCTCTGCCTAAGACATGTCAGTGCATCCCTGGACTGCTGGCCTATGTTTCTAAGCCTCCCCTGCCCCATGCTCCATCTGTAAGCTCCAGGGAGATATTCACTCATCACTCCCCAATTTCTATATGTGACACATTTGAAGTGAGTGATGAGTTTGGTGCCTAGACGCCAAGTTCTAACTATATTTTATTGCTGTAATACATCATTTTAAGCATAAGCTGTCTGACTGCACTGCTATTATGCGCTAATAAAAACTGAACACCCCTGCAGGTCAGCTCGACGAGTGCAGGACCGACGTGGCAGTGCGGAGCTCCCTACATCATCGCCCTAGGCTCGGTTCTACCCCTAGTCCAGATACTACTCTATCATAAAGGCCAAAATAACTCTTCCAAAGAGACAGAGAGTCTAAATCATGTGTTTGTTACTAAGTAAGCTTCATCTGCTGCTAACAACTACAACGAGAAACTGGTTTCAAGAAAAAGATTGCATGCGTTGCATACTGCAGCTGGACAGTTTGTCACAAGGTCTTCTTCATCAATTCAGGTTAAAGAAAAGCCTAATGATGTGATCAGTGACAGAAGCGCCGATGACATCTTTCAACTTTGGGGAAATTCCATATGATGCTTTCACAGACTAAATAAATTCAACTATGGCAACTAAAACAACCAGCAAAGACACTGGACTGAAACTTTAAGCTTATTTTGCCAAACAAATCATGTAGTGCGCGCAGTGTAAACAACTATTTTGCCAGTTTCAGTGAGATTATGCAGTAATGTGTACCCTTGAGGGTCCATACTTCATCTTCTCTTCATACTGCAATAATACTCCATTGCCCACCAGTTGATAGTGACTACAACCAACCCCTGCCCAAAAAACAACACACCAACACACATTTCCATCGCAGTGAATACGACCGAAGAAACCTGCCTTGGGCTTTTACTGTTCTCCAGTGCTGGCAAAACTGCTCACCGCCAGACAGGCAAACCTTCTCCTGCCAAACACTCAGAAGCACCAATATAGTGCACCACTTCTTCACACTCTGTGGGAGGTCTTTGAATCATGCTGCGGCCTGATGGAGGCTCAGTGGGAACATTTTTAGCCCGTAATCCCTGAGACTATGACAGTAAAAAGGCCTTTGAGATCCCAAGAAAAATCCCTCCTTTGTGGGTTCTCGACTGAGAGTCAGCAGCACGGCAGCATCACACTCAGCACACTGCACACATGGAGGGTAAAATACTGCTCGGGCTGCTGAAACAGGGACGTAAAGTAGCATATTAGGGAGCTGCTAGTGAGGACAAGGCAGTAAATCTCCGCAGGAGCACACGGCCACAGTCAGCATCCATTTATCACGTTCCAAAAGCTTAATACATCTTCAGGCTCTGTTACAAGATCAGAGGTTAGCAAGTGTTAGTGCATCACTTAGTGTACAACAGGTAAAGTCCAGTGACATGAGTAACTCACTAAATTCAGCTCTAGCATTTCACCATAACTGCACTGGCTACAATGCATCCATGTAAGAAACAGCATGCCGTAAACAATAGAAAATGAACTGAGGATAGCATTGGTTCTGGCAGACCAAGGAGCCAAGCTCCGTTAGCAATTGTGTCAGATCAGTTGATCTCAATGCCTCACTGAACCAGGTGGGCTCAGCTGATCCCATCCTGTGCATCCTATAGGCACACTTCATATGGGCTGTCCTATTACAACTCAGCTTGCATAGAGTTCTGCAGCCTTTTCAGTCCACTTTGCAACCAACCACCACCACCCCAGCTGCTCCAATTCAGGCTTTTAAAGGCATTTCTGATTGAATCAGTGGCATACTTGCTGCCTTGTCTGTTCTGTGAGCAATTCTTGTTGCACCTCAGCTTTTTGCACATGAAAGTCCCACAACATAGCCAATACCGGCAAATATGAACAACTGGAGATGGAAGATGGATTAACAATCTTGATTACTATATATATTTGTTTTTACACTCTTTGATCCTGCACAATCTCACTGACGAACACGTTTGCAGACAGACACCTGTTACATGTTTTCTACTGTTGTACTTTCACCCATGTGCAGTCCCACCCACTGAAATCCTCTGCCGGCCCTGCACCTGTATCACGTTACCTCTTAGCTTTGTTGCCTGTCTCCTTTCTCTCCTTTCAGCTGCATGTTTGTTCACTGCGTTTGCATACCTTTGCTCGAGTAGAAGGACTCCATGATTCAGACGCGTTCAAGAAGAACTTAGGAACCTCACGGCTTACTAACTGCGGCTTTTCCCTACAGCTATCTTCTTCTCTCCTTTTCGCTTTCACTCCAGATTTTTGACTTTCTCTTGCAGCCTATGTTCTCTGTCAAACACGTCACGCTGTGTAGATCAACAGAAGTCCCCCCCGCCAGTCTCCTCCTCCTCCTCCTCCTCACAGGTCAGAGCCGCCCTCCATAATAATACCTCTGTGTGTGTGTGTGTATGTGTGTGTATGTGTGTGCATACTCATACGTGAGTGTGTATGGAGCTGAAGTGTTTGACAAAGAGCTAAAATTTCAGAGCAGCAACAAAGGCAAACAAGGGCGTAAAGATGAAAGAGAACAATAGAACACAAGTTAAATTCAATTAAATCAGGCAGCACTGCTCCATGTTCCCGCTGGACTGACAAAATAAATGTTTAACTCAATAATTAATCTCACATTAGAGTATGCATGTATAATCATTTCATGCAGCTTTGAGTGAGATGAAAAGCACGCATTGGGATAGGGTGTGAAAAGACTATTAATCTGCTGAGTTGGAGACACAAAAATGCTGGACAAAAACAGGAGCAGGTTTTTCTAACTGAAAAGACACTGAACACAGAACAGGGAAATCAAAGAGAAATGACTGTATTGCATGTGCACTGTGTAAAATACTGTGAAGCTAAAGGTGGGGGGTGTTTGATGTCCACGAGGTGAAAGGGAGTCGAATTTATATATAGCATGTATGCAAGTGGGCCATTTAACTGGGTCTTCTAAAATGCATCAACGCAAGTGATGGCGTTAGTCAACATGCATGATGAATTGGATCCTGCAGTGCAGTGTTAATGCTAGCCGTAGCTGCATTTAAAGCTTGCGTGTGAAGCAGTTGTTGGAAGCCATAGGGTTAATGATTAACACTTTTTTCCTGAATGACAGCACACACTCACACACATTAACCCAAGCTAAAGCTATCCAGAAGGCGTGGGAGGAGAAAAGAAAAAAGAAACTTCGGCTGCAAGTTGTTGGATTTAAAAAAAAAATTATTGTTATTTTTAATAAGAAGATAATGAACAGCACTTTTATGATATTAAAAGAGAGATTAATAATAACTAATGATTAAATTTAGAGTGGTGCTATAAATACACTAAGAAAAGAGGTGAGTCATCATGGGAAGCCCCTAGCAGCCTAGGCCTATTGCAGCATAACTACAGGGAGGATTCAGGGTCACCTAATCCATCCCCAACTATAACCTTTATCAAAAAGGAAATATTTAAGCCTAATTCAGATAAAAAAGTAAATAGAGCAGAGAGGGCTGGTTCTGTCCCCTGGCTTCTATTTGTTTACCATGAGGGAGACACTAAGTCATATCACAGCTGTTGCTCTCACTAAGTATACTATAAGGTCTTTCCCCTAGCGCTAGAAAGCCATAACTAAAAATAGCTCAACAACAGAGAAGGGAAACTACCCATGATGCATTTCCTTACAGGGAAGCAGGGTTAACTATATGACAGGAATGTCTTGAATTGTGTGCAAATTGCCATAAAACATTGTGGACATGAGTGTGAAATGATTCCACAGAGCGCCTGCTCCAAACAGTGCAGATGTGCCAGATGACAGAAGTGACAATAGGAGCGTGGAGGCTTTGCAAACAGCATAAAGCACGCCCATAACAAATACTGCTTGTGTTTCTGAATTCAGGGCTGGGTCGACAGCTGGAAGATGCCACACAAAAAACAGTTGAGGAATTTGATCATTCCCATATGGCATTTTAAAAAAGGAAAAATGGGCGGAAAAGATGGAACGGCTACAAGTAAACACATAAAAACAATTGTCCTGTCATATCTTCTAAAACAGACCACATGGTTTGGACCACACAGAAACCATCGCCCAAACAGTTGGGTCCTCATCAAATTACCCTCCTGTGTGAAGCAGACTGAGACATTATAAACAAATTTAGGCCCTGCCGCTGAATTCGCTAATCACAATGAGAAGAAAGGGGTGATAATAAATCAGTCTGTGTATCTGCATTGTTTTGGCTTGTTCTTAATGTCGGGGCGCGCGGAGATGTCGAAAGAGATCAACAGCGGTCCATGGAGCAAACTTTGAGTGGAATTTACTGACCAGCTTCATTGTGACATTTATTGTGCAGCCACAACATTTGAAGCAAGCAGCCACTCCTGATTTACAGCATGGCAAAAGCATGGTGTCACAGATAAAGAGAAAAATCCCCTGTTAGTATTATATATTGTGAACAGACTGTGTTTAGTTTTGCTCCAATCAAAGGATAATTAAAGTTAACTGTAGTTTAGCAGTTGGATTTACCTATCCATTATTTTCTGTCTGTCTTAAGTCACCATAAAGCTGACATTTTTGTTATTTCTCTGTCAAAAGGCAAAATAAGAGCTCTGAAAGAATATTCAACACCGTGAAGCTAAAAAGTTTCCTTTATCAGCTACCACCACTGATAATCTTGCAGGAGGTTTGTTATCATTTTAGGAGGATTCACAAGGACATCATGCAGCCAGTTAGCATGCGGCCCCAAAAGATGAGTCATTTGTTTGTGGTCAGAACTGTGGCCTATGATACTGTGAGTCATTTCTTGATCAGACATCTTTTGTTGACATAGAAATTAAAGCAAACAAAACCCAGATTGGCAAGTAACTGGATGAGTCACTTCCTTTCCGCACTAAGCATACAGTTTAAGAAGCTGTTGTTTAGCTGTCAGTCTCAGTGCCATCGTCAGCTGTGGGAAAATGAAGCGCAGGTTTGACTGAATGGATGTGGATGGGAGAAAACACTCGAGCTGTGTAAAAACTTGTCCTTACTTCAAGTTCAAGGGCCTTGTTGCTGATCATTTCATTAAGTTCTGAGTCCATGAGAATCATTTCTTTGCCAAATTTCTGGAAATCCTAAACTGTTATCCTTTTTAATCTTTTCTTTTCAGACAAGTCTCATTCCATTCCTCCGACATGAAGCTCTTATCAGACAGTTTGCTGCTTTTTTTGGCAGCAAGCTGTCTCTGATCAAAGACCAAATGCCTGTGGCCAAAGTAACATCATTCCTGACTTAAGAATTGCAGCTAACATGGGTTACAGTGATTTCCTCTAGGCTACTGCAATACTGAACAAGCAAATATATAAATTTCAACACAAAGAAGAGGGGCTGCACAGCAGAACAATAGCAAGGAAAAAAAGAATTGTTTAAACACTACATCAACATTATGCTTTAAAGCGGCTACGATTTCCTGAAACTTGAAAAAACCTTTTGTAATTTTCATTTCCCGTCTTTGTGCTCTGTCTTCAGATCTATCAGCATGGTCCCGGAAAATGAGACATGGATCCAATACAACACCAATTATGATAACAACTGTTAATAAAACAAGAAAAGAAAGCCAAACATCAGATTTCAAAACAGTATCTAGAACTTGTGTTGTTCAAACACTAGCTACACTGACAGAGACAAATAAAATTAAGATAATAAAAAACTTGCTGTAGACTCACAGGGAGAAAAAAAAAGGTATCGTTTGACAGATTTTTAAAAACCCACTATGCCACAGCTTTGTGATAGTAGTCGATTGATGTAATACAAAGACGACACTGATCTGCCAACACGAATGTGCCAAAATGTTACGCCTCTGGATAATCTGCTGTTGGTCTTTCTAGTTCTGCCAAAAAGTGCAAACTGCACAAGTAGGAACACTACAGGGGCTCTGAAGGTGTGCTATGTCATCAGGTACCAAGATAATAACAACAGATCCTTTAATGCAAGGTTCCAGCTGCCAGGTGAAACAGCTACTATCAGATGTTCCTCCTCTTCCCTTTCATCAGACCACCGCAGACAGGTATCGACTACTGCTGAACGTTAGTATCATATACTGACCCATCTGTTTTCTTAACTGCTTGCCTGTATCAGGGCTGTGCGGGCCACTGGAGGCTATCATATAGTGAAAGGCACATCATGAACAAGCCACACACATAGAGAGACAATCACCCTCCCGCTCTTCCACACCTGCAGCCAACACATATCAATAGAGAGTAGAGTCTAACCCATGTATCAGTGCTGCCGATATCGATATCTACTTTTATAGCCACCTTTTTACAACAGACTTATAACTGAACTCTTTTTTTTCTGTATCTCAAAGAAAAAAACGAGTCACCAAATATTAGTATTAGTATCAGTATCTGCCTTAAAAGTTCTATATTAGTTGGACTATACTAGAGTGAAACACACAGGCACAGAGAGAACAAGTTCTTCTAGAGCTAAGAAGCGATACGAGATAAGATAAAATAGTGATTTTACCTCAGAGAAACCAGGACTGGCTGATCTACTTTGTGCGACTTTTGCTTTCTAATTTGTTCTTTCCAATCTAAACTACCCCATTCATACACCAATAACAGGAAGATAAAAATATTAAGATATGATATTTCTGTAATCTAAGACATTGCCCCTTTTAAAGTCAATAAGGTGTTCCCATTTCTCTGGTATCCAACATCTTAACCGTGAGAACCATCTCACTAGTAACACCCAGTCATCTCCAGTCTCAGCTGCTTGATAATAAAAGCATTTCTTAGAGTAAATCTCATAAGCCGAGAACCAGAATCTGTGATGAGGGATGAATAGATGGAAAGTATCACTACAGTGTTATCAAAAGTAAGGGCATGATTCACATGAGAAAAACACAGACAAGGACACAGCTGCAGAGCCTCGAGTATGCATCAGACATGCATACACTACAACGCAACACTCCAGGGTAAACATACTGAGAGGATGTACTACCTCTCACTCTGCTGTTAAATGACAATATATTCATCATTACCCCACGCTGTGGCGCCGCACTCATGACAGGCCTGAAACTACCCTGAATGCAAACAGTGTTCTCAGCAATCAGCAAACTGGTGAAAGAGTGACCAGCTAGTTTATACCTGTCACTCTGTTCTAATTCCAACTCTCTGTGAATGGTACTCATGGCCATTGATCAGTGGTCTTTGATCAGTGGGTTTTGGTCAGTGGTTGTTGATCAATGGTCATGAGAATTTGCATAATTAAGATTAAGGAACTGACCTCCCAGCCCATTGTTCCTTCAGTGGGCTGGTTTCAGTCGTTATGCAAATGTACTGTTTATAAGATTGGGGAAACCTGCAGTCAGCTGAGACTGAAGAAGTC
>VUQG01001420.1:0-19837 GCA_015106755.1 Etia nguti | reverse complement strand
GGGAAACCTGCAGTCAGCTGAGACTGAAGAAGTCACTTGGATGAGTGACGAAACGTTTCTCCCACAAAACGCTACGTCCAGATGAACAGAATCAACTTGCATCAAGACTGTCACTCTGTTGTTCCCATGTAGCACAGAGGAGCGCTTCAAAGACCTATAAATGCTGATCCTACGTCATGTCATTTTGGGAAAATGATATCTTGTGAGCTACATTTCCCATAAAATGTTGCACATCTTTGTGTAATGTGTTTTGTAAAAGAGACATCAAAAGAAATATCAAGGACTTGTGACAAATCCAGAGGAACAAAGAAGGTTAACTCTCAGAGGCCTGAGGTAAACAAGTGAAGGAAGCCTGGAGAACCTCCCAATGCTCACATTTGCCACTCATTTGTTACACTATAATGTGGAAACCCACTTGCGCTGCTTCTCTGTTTATTTTACCTCATGACAAAGAGTGCTGAATGTCATCTTTTGCCAAAATCAGTGTACGTAAGCATACGCTACATTTCAGAAATGCGGATATAATCTGTCCAGAAGGGTCAGGGGCAAAAGAAAAGGAAATTAAAGAAATAAAAGCAAGGTTGTTAGAGAGAAGTAATTCCCAAAATACCTACAAGCAGGTCATGGAATTTTCCTCTAACTGATTCTTGTGTGTACAGTGTGAAGCATGGCCCATCCAGACATTATAAAGACCATACTGCTTTTAGAACAAGAGGGAGGAAGGGGTCTGTTCAATCCCTCTATAAGCTTACCCCTAATATTTTCAGTCAGTCTCTTCAGACAAGAACAAAGTAAAATAAACATTTCATCTCTGAACGACTGTGCGCAGCCTCTGCTGGTGTTTTAGCCGGCTGGTAGACAAAGTTTGAAATAAAACAGACTTAATTTCTTTTTCTTGAAACATGTTGGAAATGCAAGCAGATTTACAATACTAAGAACATTTCCTGCATTACAAAAGGTATTTCCTTCAGACAATAGAGGACAGGAGGTCGCAGGATGTAGGGACCTTGTGCTGATTCTCACTTTTTCCTCAGATGACTGGACTGTAAACTTGTTTGCTTTTTTTTGAGCAGTGAGACCAATGTTGCATAAGTATACTTGAATGAAACAGTTATTGTATTTTATTGTCACATATTGAGTATAGCAGACATTTAAGAAATTGTTGCTCAACTTCAAATTATTGTGTAACATTTGTATTCAACTAAATGGCATAAAAGACTAAACCTAAAAAAATTAAAGCGTGTTTGTTTTCAACTTTCTGTATTCATAAATGTGTGATGTGTGACAGGATTGGCTGGTGAAACAATCTATGATTCAGTGCAAACTTCAGCATTATGATTTTATATTATTAAAAGTATTATGATGGGTTAAAATAGACTGTCTGAGGTCACCATCAGACATGCCATAATTACCAATTTAACAGTTGTTAATTTGCAGTTTGGCATCGCTCACCACATGTACCAGTGAACTTTAAAAGGGAACGTCGAGATTTAATCAAACATTTTTACTTGTCTTAATTGAAACAGCACAGTTCAGATAACTACTAACTTATCTTATCTGACTACATTACTGATATGCAATCACCTTGTTTGTCTTCTTTTATTTGCTGCGATGGAGAGTGACTATTCTGGTAAACAGAAGGTTCCAGGTGACGATTATGAATATGTGTGTTAGTAAAAAGAGAGGAGAACCCTGTCCTTATATATATTATTATATGACAGCCATGGTGGAGACACAGAAAACGAGCAGAGGCCACAGAAAGTCAGCGACTTCACGCAACGGGAGAAAAAACTGTGGGCAATGTGAACTGGGTGTCCTGAGTTAAACTTTCAGCTTCTAGATGAATGTCTGAAGTATGCTGGCATATGAAACGGGGGTAAATACATTAGAGGGTTACCTAGGCAACCAGACCCTGGAATGTCCGATACAAATGGCTACAAGGCAACAAGTGAGTCGCTTCCTGTGTAGACATTCCTTATATGGTTGGCATATATTAGTTATACACTACACTTCTATATGCGTTTGCTCGTGTTTTTTAGCAACTAAAACAACATGGCAATATGTTTCCTGGTAACAACGCCAGTACATTTAGCTGTTTCATAACCTGCTGAGGTTAACCATGCCACCCACCCAATCTGATACTTGAAAGCTGGCAGCCCTGTAAAGTCACGCTACTACCAATTCATACAGAACTGCATATCCGCTTGAAAAGCCAGACACCGCAGTGCAACTGCACGCACAGTGTTAGGTTTTATGGAATTCAACTCATTACCTATGCTTGCAAGATCTGACCCCAAAAGAAATACAATACAACCCAAAACAAAAGAGAGAAGACTTGAAAAGAATTTATCAGAGCAGGAGACAGCTCTACGGCTCTCATCCTCAGAAGCACACTAGCCGTCTGTGGTTATGTGTCATGAAGTAAAACGGGGAAATTTATGGCTGCATGTCTCCTTCAGGAAATGCAAACTAAGACCAAAATCAATCTAGAGATGAGATGGAGAGACACAGATGCGCAGAGAGAGAAAGCCTACCGTTGAGATCACATTAATCACACTCCCTGAACCTATGACAGCTTCTTGGAATCGTAGCTCTCATTTGCACTGATCTCTCCTGGTAGCGTACTGTGCATGAACGGGCCTGTTTTCTGTGCAGCAGTGTGACATTACTGTTCCAAGTGTCTTAGTGCCGCAGATTAAAAAGTCTGATGATTGAGCGTCACACACTGAAGCACTCTGTCCGTGTAAGTGGAAGCAATTTCTGCACTGCAGCGGGATCCAGTAGTTTCCTATTAGTGTGACTGTGTGAAAGCTCACACACGCCGTCTAAAGAAAGAACCAAAGTGTCAGACAGTGGCACAGCTGTAATTACAAAAGGATTTATTGTGGGAGAAACTGAAAGACCTGAGAGCTGGGAAGTTTGCTTAACGCAATCACGTGTAAAGCTCTGATCATACATACTGTTGGTAATTTGGTAAAATCACGCTTAAAGACACTTCCCATGAAAACTTGAACAGGAGAGGGATGCCTGGAGCCATTCATATACATTTTTTAATCAGCATGGTGCTCATTTTACAACAGAAAATCAATGCTGACCGCCTCAGTCCCCCACCATTGTTTCCAACTCTAACAGCTTGAAACAAATGAAAACTCAAAACTATAATCTAAAGAAGAAAAGCAGCATGTTCTCATGTTGTTGGAAAAATGTTTTTAAAATTTACTACCAAGCCGACTGCTAGAATGCTGCATTTTGCATTTGTTCTGCATACAAAAGATATTTATACACCTTTTCTATTTGCCACCACATCAGCCTATGCAGCACTCATGATTATTTCAACTGCCTGTCTTGTGGTTGTGCTCTAGTTTTCACCCAAGCCTATAAGGAAAAAAGACTGTGTTCTAAGCAAATAAACACAAAGTGACTTGCTGCACCTCTCTGTCTGCTATTAGCCTGTCTAATGAAGCATTTACCTATATAAAGCACTGTTTAAAGACAGACAAGAAATGCACTTGTTTTTCAGGTTATACTTAATATGCTGAGCTAAGAAATTGCAAAACTCTTCTCTATTGTCTTTCTGGTCACTGTCTTCCTCATCATTGTTACTATCAGGGTAAAGAGCATATGACCATTCATAGTTTACACTAACTGTAAGTCATTCATCAACAGCAACTACGTGCAGCACGTGTGAATAACTGGTTCAGAAAGGTAAAACCTGACAGGTTGCATTCTGAAATGATGCAACTACGAAAGATTTACTGTGATGGAAGGAAGCAAACACTGAAAACAGGCAATAAGCACGGCGAAAGAAAAGGTGGACAACATTCCTCCCATTCCCGGATTTACGTGATAGCCAAAGAATGCTGTGCTACATTTTCCATCAGCCTTTCATGGAGCTACTGTACAAAAAAAAAGCCTTGCCTGTGTAATCATTAAGCACAGTTTCACCACTTATTTTAGATAAGCTAAGAAAATTGATATTCCAGGTTTGCATAAAGGGTTTGCATGGCAAATGTGAGGTCCAAGTGTGTGTGTATCAAAATACCAGCCTGCTTTAGTCCTTCAGTATTTATCTGTTTAACAGACGGGGAAACAATGGCACACATTTCTGTGCACAGACAGGCAGATATTAAAACAGCCGAACACAGGTAAGATTATTGTAACGGTAAAATGGTATCTTTCAGTTTAACATACAATTGTGAGCGGCTAGTTAAAAATGCCTGAGCTTCCACTGCTTTTCAAACAATGACTCTGTCAGACACCCCTCCCTTCCTATAGACAGACTGACACAATAAAATGTGACCCTCACTCTTTGCTGTCTGGTATGTTAGCCTGTCGATAGGCACTTTTTCTGTAAATCAAAAACTGAATGTTAAATACCTTTTAGAGACGTAATCTCATTCTGGATAGACCTGGGGTTGTCCATTGCCACTGTTAGGCCTCCTTTTGAATGGTGATGATAACAGATACTGTAAATGTTGATGCTGATTCAACAGCTTGGCCTCCTTCCCCTCAAATGATGACAGGACCAATGGTGTGTCTGAGTAAATTCCTGTGACTGAAGTCTGAGTAGTACAGAGTCTTTCTGGCTTACTTTGATCACTTTCCTCTTGCCACTGCAGGTCTGCTGACCGGGACTCTCCTCTGTTTTGGTTCCTGTGATACACCATGTGCACACACACACACTCATTTACACACACGCACAAACATCCTGTGTGTGCCGGCATCTGTTCGTGAAAAACCCCTCCCTTGGCCCCTCCTTTTCTTCCTCCACCTTCTCTTTCACCCAAGACTGAGTGAAGAACCTGCCACAAAGACTTTTGTCACAAACCAGCGAATCGTGACACAGAGTAGAGTATCTATCAATCAGCCTGCTCCACATGGTTGACATTAGAAAGTAGTTTGTACAGATGATACAGACAAGAGAGCAGGAGTAGAATCAAGTGGATGTATAACATGTATATGCGTGTGCATGCCCATGTAGTGACACAGACTCCCAGCACCACCCCCAGATACCTGTAGTAATTCCCAAGTTTAGCCAGTGCTCACACAGAGCATCCATAAATACATAAGGGGATAAAACACTCTTTCTCTAAATCCTAAATAAACTAGCTTAGTACTAATTGCACATGTAGCAGCTGTATGAAAACAAGGGTTTTTCTGTGACCGTAATGCTCCAGCAACAGACCATAGCTGGAGTACAAAGGGATATTCTTCTGAAATAGATGGGAAAGTATTATACAAGTTGTGTAATTTTAGAAGAACAAAGAAACATAGATCAGGAATTTTAAATCACCAAAAACTACTACAATGACTATGACTGTGAGTAAACTTCTTTTTTTTTTTAACCACCAGGGGGCAGTCAAAAACAGTCACGTTAGAAAATAGTTGTTATCGTTTATTAAGGAACAATTTCCGGAGCTAAAATAAAATGAGGCCATTGCAGGAAGCCTAACAGACTCAAAAGAGAGTCAATCCCCACTGACTCCCATGTTAAGCTTCACAGCATGAAAAAGCATATTTAGAGCCTGGTACAAAAATCCAGTTTTGGCCTCTATCGATAGTTTCCCCATTACGTGGGGTTAATTGCTGTACAACTCAGTCATCTGCATCTGACATACCACCCGTGAAGTCACCGATTGGTAACAGACAAAGAACTCATCAGCCATGAAACACATTCTGAAACTTAGAATGACCAAAACTTAGAAAAGTAATTTTTTTTTAATATGAGCTGAAATTATTAACTGAGCCCCTTATATCAACAGTTAAGTGTTTACTGTGGTCAAATCCAAGAGCCACTTTATTCAGACTTTTACAGAACTGTAGGTCTTTTTATATACATAGGCCTCGCACCCAAGGAGGCTATTTAAAAAATACAGGTTTTAGGCACTTCTACGCTGGCTTCACTTTTCAGACCCGGAACCAACATTAATCTTTTATACTGTTTATAATCTGGGTAAACGCAATTGGGACTGGGAATTGGGATTTACAATAAATCTTTTTTAAAATCATATAAACATTAATAATGGCTAAATGCGTGATATGTTCATGCAAAGTTTCATTTAGATTGTCCAACCCTTTAAGGAGGAGATGAGGTATGAATACATACAGACCTGTATACATCAATTACTGTAAAAAACACACTACAATCATTATAGTAAAAATGGCTTAATATGTGGCCATCCAAGAAGTTTGTGAGGGAAATGTTATTTTATTTGTACCTTAGCCCCATTTAGCAGACATGTGTGTCTGTGGCACCTTTACAGTTTGTTAATGTAGCTGCTAACTAAGCTAGCTAGTGTTAGCTGATAACTTTGCACTCCACCCTCTTGCCCAGATATTTCCGGCTCCAAAAAACTGACTTGGCAGCAGCTAAAACACCGAAGCTCCCAAAACCAATGGGTGAAATCGCGGTGACTACGTCCATCTTTTATACGGTCTTCTGAAAAACTCCTTCCAGGGTAAAGACTTTCACGTAGCCTGAGTGTAGATGCCCATTAGCAAAATTTGCTCTTTAATACCTGTTTACCTTACAGAGAATTTATTTGATTAGCTAAGTACATTAAAACACTAATCTAATTTGTAAAGTAGAAAAAAAAAAAACAGAGCCCTCCCAGTATGACAAGCTAGGCTAGGGAAAAAAGTGAACTAGCTGAAGTGCTTTCAAAACTGCCCAATTTATAAAGAGCAAATAAAAATCCTGGCTACCTTATCCATGTAAACTGAAGCTGTTTGCCCAGCGTGCTACAAGCTTGCACCACAGGAAGGCGAATGATTACTGGATGTGCTATTTCATATCTGCAGGCACTCTAAAAATGCAATAAACCTGTGTTTTCTCCTTCAGTGGGCACAAGCAACAGAGACACAGTACAAGCGAAAAATAACAGCTGCTAGTCTGCCAAATTGAGAAAAACAAATAGCAAAAGACACTCCCAGTGCTGTGTTTCAAATCAAACATCGACTTCCCAAACATAATGAACTCACAGTATTAATTACTTCTTAAAATCTGCTGAAAAGCTTTTTATGTCAGAATGAAACTGATGAGAGACCAACTTGGCTCAGTCATTACATAATCAGTGCCTCATGCAACTAAATCAACAACCATCCTTAGTCAATAAACCGCATTGACTTCTATTGTAAGCTTAAACATGAACTACTGATCAAGCCTCACTAAAGAAGCCCTGCTGATACCCAGTAGAACAGGCTGTGGTAAAAGCCACAGGAAATGGATTGGAGTTTACCAAAGAGAAATTAAACAAAATACACGATGGCAAATCAATCCACCCACTAGTAATCAGTTAGCCTCCATCTCCGCTCAGACAGTGGGTGGCCTTGTTGCAGCGCTATTATTTGATTCGGCTCTTGTATGGCCTCTTGTACATAATAAAGGACGTCTGGAGGAAATGACTGACACATTTTTGGCAGCAGGGGAAATGGAAGTCTTGTTGTTCTTTACTGTCAAGGAGAATTCAATCATGTGTGTATATTCGAGTGTGTGTGTGTTTTTTCAGAGTGTGTTCAAGAGTGTGCAGCTCTTGGAATCAGTTGAAGGAGATTTTGGAGTACTTCTAGAGAATTTGTTTCCATACTCGTCTTACAAGAAAAAAGACCCATGCAAGCATGTTTTGTGAATTTACAGAAGGACACAGCTGAGTGTTTCTTGCGTATAAAGTGTTTGACTGCTTGCTTTGGCTGACATCAGGAGCCCTCTGGATCTGTGCCCATCAAACTCTTTCCACTCCCATCACTTGTGACTATGACATGTTGCCTTAAGGAAAGTCAGGCATTGCAACTAAAGGATGTTTACAAGGACTTTTAAACAGAAGACCCTACAGATACTTCCAGGTATACATACTAATATACCAATCAGCTTTCGACCCATTCATCTTTTTTCTTAACCACTTATACAACTTATGGTTGTGGCTGGGCTAGAATATATTCCAGCTGACACAATGAAAGGTGCAGTACATCCTTGATGGGGTACTGAGGAAGAACAGGGAAACTCCACACAGAAAGGCACAGTACATGTTTTGCTATAGTTCTGTCAATGAGACTAACAGGTTTTTTGTTTTTTTTACATTTGGTTACTGACTGCAAGTAGTTGCTGTGATCACCTGGTCAGCAAGAGGTCAACTGTGCAATACCCCCAACTTCCGGTGCACGAGAAGGTGATTGCACTGGTCACCTGGGTGGAAGTCCTGCTCAGAGTCACTGCAATTATCCACAGAGAGGTTTGCAGTCAACCACGGGATAGTTAGCTTAGTACAAGTAGGAGCAAAAAAAAGGACGCGCTAGCCAGAATCAAAATATGTTGTGTTTCTAGCATACATGAAGTTCTTTTCTTAGTTTGAAACCTCACTGTCACTGTGAAGATGTCAGATCCACAGCTAACTAACTACCAGCAGCAGCTGCACATTTGTCCTGCAATTCTAAGAGATACGATAACATGAAAGCACATGTCTTAGACTAACGTCTACACCTCCACACCATGCTGTCTGCATTTAAGCTTAGCTATCAATATTTTCAGTCAGAACATAATCTTGGTTAAGTTCAGAAAATATACCAGGAAATGAGCAGTAAGTGTTAGTGTGTTACAAGTATGATTAATAATGAGCCAGAGGTTTTAGTCAGGTTGAAGATTTTGTTATATTAAATCTAGCAAACGTTGTCTAAGGTTGTTGTCTAAGGAATACCTGCTTTGGACTTTAACTAAATACAATACATAAAACACATAAAACACATACTGTTCAGAGGTTCACACACATCTTAAAATCCTGTTTAGCATTTAGTTCCTGGCATTTGGATCAATGTAGTTTCCTATGGTATAATATTTTACAGAAATGTAAAACAAAAGGCCTGCAGCTGCTCATGTGGTTACATACTAGAACCAATACAGGCTACAATGTCAAACGCACACTCTTCAGCTTTTCAAGGTTGCACAGGGATGAATCTCTCAGCCCCTAGCAGTGTTTCATAACTGGTTTCGAAGAGGAATGAGAGTTATGAGGAGCAGGGCTTTTGTAACGTCCAGGCTGAGCTCCTGTTCAGTTTGTGTTGCTCTGGCTTTAGAAGTATCCTGCCAAGCTACACAAGCATTTATTAGCCACAGGGCAGCCTGTAAATTGCTAAGATTTATTTTTCAAGGCCTGGTAAGGGAATTTTCTCTTGACCTTTCGCTAATAGTCACAGTCACTTGTTGGCTTTATCTGTCCATCTGTGATGAGTTTATCATTGCAATGCATGCCTTCTAGATTACTTCTGCTGCCTTTAAACCTTTCCTTTTTCAGAAGAGCTGGAGACAACGATTTAAAGAACTACTTGAGACTACAGTAATAGTAATACAATACAGTCACTTTTAAATAGCTTCTGGTCAAGTAACTGCTGACACTCTGATACTGGTCAAACAATAAATCATATCGCATCACACAGACTGGCCATGGTGGTCATAAAAAGTGGTATAAAGCTGCCTTCAAACGGAGCTTGTGATAGATGTCGTGGAAGGTAAGTCGTTGGTGCTACACTGGCTCACCTCTGCTGCTGTAGCTGTAGCTGCTGTTCGTGAAACTTTTTTTGAAGTGGATCTAATATTGTTGGACTTGGAGACTGCGAATAAACTCTCATAAGATGTGAGAATGTAATAAAACTGTTTATCAGAGGAAAACTTGATTTTTAGGACGCTCACACCCGACATTAGCTGGCATAATATTAGCTTACAACCAGCTGTTATTGTTTTGACATCAGGGGTACATGTCTGATCTTCTGATAACTGCAACACTATTGTATATATAATAATATAACATGCATAAACACACGTTTATGCATGTTTTTGTGCATTACAGCCCTGATTTCAGTTCAGAAGATGATGAAAATATACATGCACAAATGTTAAATGGTCATATATAGTTTGAAACAACTATTTTTAATATGTTTAAATGACTTTGAGATATAGCATAATAATGCGGTTCTTTATGTCTAAAAGCTACAGAGACTAAATAAGCAAGCTAAAAAACACAACATGTGAAATTCAAAGTCACATAAATGATAGGGTCACTGGTAATATCTACCTGTATATATATACTGAAATTCCTTGTGTGCTCCATTAGGAGCAAATAAGGGAACAGCCAAAAGAAGCTTTCAGGACTGAAATGTTCATTTTTATGTTTGTTTGGGGTTTTTTTTTTTTCAATTTTACATCCTTTGAAAAATTAACTTCAATGGCTTCTGCTATAAAATTTCAAAAATATTTTCATTTTTGAGGTCATAAAAGTTCTCATGAACATGATAAGGATGATCCTGTCCAAAGACCTCATCAATATTACTTTTTTTTGCCATGGCATTTCTGCTGTACATTTAAAGGTTCTGCCATAGGTAGCCTGAAAATTTCATATAGACCAAAGTCACTCTGAAGGATCACTAATGGAAAACATTTCCTCTGAACCAATAGGTTTAGATTTGATTGTGCTACGTAAAGGTTTACTATAGGTAAAAGCAAACACTTGTTTCTCAGCAACAAAATCAGGTTCAACTATTGTGGCTACAAAGCAGCACATGGACAGCTGTTTTCCAGTGATACCACTTTGATAGTTTTTTTCATTTCCTCCGTGGCCTCTTATTGTTCTATGCAACTTTACCAACCCCGATTTTTGATACTTTCACCTTTGACTGTTTCAAAGTCTCGCTGGCTCTCAGCTCTGCTGCTCCACCGACATCAGACCGGTAGCCCTGCTGTGGACAATCCAGACAAAACATTCCTTCTGTCTGAGGTCACCCAGCCACTCAGACCTCCGGCCCAATGTACCGGCTTAGAGCACAAGGCAGCAGTCAGCAGGAGACCGGGCTCCCCATCAAGAGAGACCGTCCGCGTGTTAGTCTGTGATAAAATAGTTAAGCCAATGGACTGAACCTGACAAAACACAGCCTGTCAACCGTGCCAGTGTGATCTCAGCAGATTTTGTTTTCCATAGTTTATCACAAGTTTGTTGTTATTTTAATTAGATTTAAAAAAGATTTAAAATCTCATCACTATTCGGTGGGATTTCACAGGTTATGTATACATAACGCAGGAAAATGCATAAAAGGGAGGAAAAAGAGGCTTTCTTTTTATCATTAATGTTGACAGGCAAACAGCAAGCAGCCTGCAAATGTCTCCAGGGAGGGTGATTTTTCCTGCCATACTGCTACACACAAGACTCCCGAGGAATTCTAAGAATTGAGACAGCACGACCTTAAAAACAAGGCAGCTAAAGACCAGAGATCAGCTCTCGTGTGGACCTTCGGCTGCAGGAGGTGGCTCCCTTTATAAACTTCTACCTTCTTGAGATTTGGAAATATGATTCGTGGAGAGGCAAGCACAAGGACGTTATCTCTGAGTCACATTCTATTTACAGAAAGGAGGAAAAGAGGGAGTCATTTAAATGAAAAAGTATGAGTGGTTGACATGGAGCAAAATGGGTCCCCAAGGGTCCCCCAACACACACACACACACACTCCACCCCACCCACACTCTGACTCACTGGCTTCCACTGAGATTCACTATGCTGGAACTGGACTAAGAAGCGTCACTGGAGCGATGCAGTCATTTTAG
The DNA here is from genome assembly GCA_015106755.1 of Etia nguti. Classification (NCBI taxonomy): domain Eukaryota; kingdom Metazoa; phylum Chordata; class Actinopteri; order Cichliformes; family Cichlidae; genus Etia; species Etia nguti. The sequence continues at coordinate 8,256 of VUQG01001420.1, read as the reverse complement.
CTTTGTTTAAACAAAACCATCAGCTACTGAGACAGAAGACATTAATCCAAAGCCTGGAATCCACACACTGATCTCCACTGTGGAATACAATCTAAATCTCCGCTATTTCAGCTACCGTTCCTGATGTCAACCCAAAGCTTTTTTTAAATCCTTAGGGATTTCCTTAAAAGTCCATTTGTCAGCTTTTTTGATCATCAGGTCTGTTGTTATGAGATAAATGATCCACTAGGGGCTGTGCTTACTCTGTAAAGTCATGATGCAGGCAGCCAACATAAGCAGAGAAGCAACAGTGGGGGAAACAATATCTAGCTCTAGGATATTAATACCGTGACACGTATGTTTCTCTCCGAACAATGTGAGTATAAATTGGCTCATGCATCATGTCACTGAATTGGCAGAAACAGCCATTTTAAAGGCCAAAAATAAAACCAGAGGCCTGCTGCAACAACAGGTCTCACCTTACACGCCGCTTCATCTAAACAAATTGCTGCCAAGCGTGAACCCAACCACGCCAAGTGAGAGGAGAGAGAATCCAATCCTCCTCTCCCCTTACCCACTACTTTATCTGCCTCTTAATTTCTGCTTGTGAAAACTGATTTGTCTTTCAGCACTTTGTCTCTCTCCTTCCTGTCCTGCTGCTCTCCCACACTCTCTGAGTGCCTCATCATCTTTTTCTGTCTTCACCGCACATGACAGGGAGTTTCTGCTTGAGGCGTCTCTCTGGCTACTGCCCGTAATGCTCCTCTCCCAGGATGGATGGTGGGACTTTTGCTGCATGTCTGACAGATTTAAATCGATTCGTCCAGAGCCGCTTTCAGCTCTACTAAAACTGACACCAGTGAGTCTGTCTCTATTCCATGACTGATGCCAGCAGCCCACTGCCTCCTACTGGAAGCCACAGAGAATCATTGTAGTTTGGGCCACTAGCAACCTTTTACCATGACTATAACTTAGCAGATTTCTGTCTCATGACCAGAGAAAAAAAATAGCGCTTCTGACTGTTCCTTGGCTATGTTTCACATGTTATTTCAGTTTCCTCAAACCTGATTTATCTGTGCTTCTGTGCTGTTTGGTAATACAGGACATTGGTTCTGATTGCATGTGAAGTGTGCTTCCTGTTGAAAACACCCTTAGCACTTTCGCTTATGTCAGTTGTTCTTTTCCCCCTCTATGAAATCCAGGTTATCAAAAATTATTAAATGTAATACTGTAAAGTTCAAAATCAGTTGAAATTAATCAGATGTATCAGTTGAAAGTAGAATTTTATTGCTGCAATTTTAACTGTAGCACAAATTTAAGTACATTATATGCAGTATGTCAGTTGGCTATGTTAATGTGCTCTCACATCTCTCCTGGCCTTCAACTGCGAATTCATGGTATGATGGTAAAGGCCAAACATAAATACTGTACACAGGAGGTCATAGCATCGGCTGTAGTCCTTCTTTTAACAATGTCAACAGCTGTAACAAGTTAGCGGGCGATAAGGCTAAATTATTGCACACAGAGCTCATTCCAAATGTACTTTCCAAACATTTCAAACGCAGCCTTCACCAGGGCTCGAAGTTGTCCTGGAGCAACTGGAGGGCCAAAGCCGTGTCAAAGTGTAGCTACAGCCCTACGGGAGGGCCAGAATTGGCAGTGATTTGAACTTTCAGATAAGAAAACAAACAACAGGCAGTTTTTTCCAGGGTTGCTGTTTGACCTGTGGTTCCAGGGAGGGCCGACACGCCCCTCAGAGAGCCAGCGGGCAGCAGACACACAAAAGCATGAGAGGCCCTGTTTAGTTTTACAGCACTCTATCATCTGAGAAGCATCTTTATCTATGAAGCAAGTCGTGCCTTTTATGTAAGGCCAGTATGTGTAGCTCCTTTTTCAGTGAAATGGAGGAGCCGAGTTTGCCATTTAGGGTAGTTTTTTTGCATATTCTGTCAAAGCCTCACAGAATCTGTGACTGTGGAAGGCTAACAAGCTTCACTCCTCCATCTTTGGTGTCTTCGACCAGGAGGAGATTAAGTGAGCCGCTAACAGAGGAAAATGCAACGAGTTACTCCTTGTGGTATGCTTGCAGTCCCAGAGGGAGAGCGTGTGCATGTGGAAAGATCAGTGAGAAACCTAATGTGCGATGTCAGTGTGTGCGCACGTGGGACACATTCTCCCCACTGTCAGCTGTGTGGGGTGACCTGCCGTGACATTCCTGGCCCGTGTTGGTGACTGTCACACAATCCGGCTCCAGTTGCTCTGAATACCACTGACCAGCAATAAACTTACTGCCTTTGAGTGTCAGGAAATGATAGAAAGTTATACACGTTCACAAATGATTGCTCACAAGCATCATTACCTGGTAATATGAATGAACAGGTATCTGATCATGCGCTAAGGAGTATTTTTATTATTACTCACTTTGAACGTAATAAGCCTGAAGTCTGCTTGGCAAAAAAGGAGTTATTTCCACTTACTCAGAAAAAATCTGGACAGAGTTCAATGTAAACGTAATTGCTCCGGGCTATCAAAAAGTTCTTGTCTTCCCTCAACAGAGTGCTCCTTCACACTGGACACAGAGATTTCTGTTAACTCCAGCCACGGTGAAACAGATGGGACTTTGGTTTCTGTGTATGCTGTCAGCTTTCAGTTCTGTTTTTCTCTGCTTTCTTTCAGCCTGCATTTGCAGTAACAAGGTGGATTCAGGGCCTGAAGTGAAATATGTAACTGTACTCTGAGTTGCAACATCCAAAATGAGCAACAAGGTCAAAGTGAATGCTTAAAGGAATGGGAAAAATGTTGCCAAAACACTTGTGTTTAAGAGCAATCTGTCACTTAAAATGCACAATTATGCAAAACATCCAGTTTCATTCTTTCTTTTTTCCAGAGGGGAGGGCTGGGAAATGAGGGGGAGGGATGGTTCTCCCTGTTCTTTCTGGAAGTGTAGGCTCTGCTTTTAAAACTATTTTTCCATCTACACTATGCGTACCGTATGGTGTAGCGACGGTATGCTTGCATTACACTGCGTCAGGTAAGCTGTAGCACAGTGCTCCAGGATGTTTTGTTCTCCTCATTAAGTTTTTCACAGCTCATTGGAGCCTTGAGGCTAGAGTCCCAAACTAATACTGGTCTTAATAAAGCCTCACAGCCCTGCCTTCCATTATAAAGCAGCAGAGACAAAGTCTCTTTGTGTCAGACACAACCCAGGTGTTAGAATGTTATTATTTTCCACACAAATGTGTTTTCCACACTAACTTTTCCCTCTCAAGCCGCAAAACCATGTGTTTCAAAGTCCTTGTAAAAATCATGGAGAAGCTATAAATGCTTAAATACCACAGGACTCCTTATTTGTTTAAAAAGAGAAGCAGTAAAGCTGTCCAACCCTGGTAAGCTGTGAGCTGAAAGGCCTGGCGCTCCAGTATATGAGAAGAGAGAGTGAGCTGACATATGCCACTCAATCTGCTGTTTAAGCAGATCTCACGTCGTCTAAAAGCAAACAAGATGTCAGATTAAATAGGATCATCAGGACAGTTAAAAGCCACAATCATCCGTCTACTGAACTGCTGCGCAGCACTGAGCACATCCACATCTGTCTGACTCAGCATGTCATACATTCAGAGAGGAGAATGACTTTGAAAGGTGGAATCTAACTGGGTTATGATCAAATGCATGTAATGCATTTATCCAGAGGCATCATTTTAACTTTTGAAGCTTGAAGTTAAAGGTCGTCCAAAGTCTCATTTGGCGCGTCAGGTTTAGCACTATTGCTGCTGCCATTTGGATTTTAGGCAAGAAGGGACCATATTTAGACGAGTTGGCAGAACGCCCGCACTACTGAGTTTGGTTAGCAAGATGAATCTACAGTAAGAAACACCAGAGTGAAACTGACAGAAGAGGTTACAATTGGGGCGTTTAAGTCAATTTCAAAGGATTAAGAATGTAGTGTTCATGAAGTTTCACTCTAATTTGGATGCTGTGTTTTTCTTCCCTTGTCTTTGTTGCCAGGTCACTCTTGACAAAGTGATTTTACCTGGATAGAATAAAGTGTCAGAGTAATAAAATATTACAATTTCACACACACACACACATCACTGACTTCTTGGCTGGGTTGTTAGTACAATTAACCACAAAACTAACTAGCATCCTAGCTGCCACCCACCTGTTGTTCAAAGAATGCCAATAATGCATGACTTTTTAAGGATTGGTAACTTGTATAGTGCTTTTCAACTCTAAATGAGCACTCAAAATTTATCTTCTTAAGTTTCTCATTCACCCAATCTCACACACACATTCATATAGCGCTGTTACTCCACTCAGGGTTCAGTATCTTGTCCAAGGATATCGAACCCTGAGTGTATCGGATGTCGACTCACCGACCTTCTGATCAACAGATGACCTTCTGTACCACCTGAACCTCAATCTGACCCACAAGAAAGCGTGACCTATTTAGTCCTATTTAGAAGCTTGAAGTTTGAAGGTCATCGTAATTCCGTTTAAGCAAGAAGTGATCACATTTGGATCACATGGTAAAGTGTCTATGCGTAAATTATACATATATTTATTATTTTTTAATATTTATATACAATTGCCAGTACCAAAAGTACTGGCAACAGTACCAGACTGTAAACATGCACTATAGAGAGGTGGAGAGACACTAAATGTACAAAGATATTAATGGTTGTAGAGCCTTGAATGATCATGATGTCAAGAAAATTCCAGTTTACTGAACTTTTGACTTCATTTTATAGCTTTAGCCATCATTTTCTTGTGAATTAATACTACACTAATGAAAGTATAAGAAAATCACGAGACATGAGTGCAATTGGAGAACAAGCAAAAGAAAATTAGGTGCATATTATGCACCTGCAGCTGGAGCCCAGTGCAAAGAGGAAGCTGTCAGAATGCTGACACTTTCAAGGTCCCAAGAATTTTAACAGATGCAACATTTCAAGGCTACACGGTCACTGGCCTTGCCAGACATTCCCCTCTTCTTTCCCAAGAAATAAAAGTTAAATGATTAGATAGTGTGAAAACAAAGCTACAGTTTACCCTGATTATCCAAACCAGTTTATTTTGAGGTAAAACCCAAATTAATAGACACAAACTCTCTCTCTCTCTCTCTCTCTTACAGTTCAAGTGTAGGTTTGTGTAAATACTCTGTGGTTCCCTACAGTTTGTAGGGTCTACCTTACAATATAAAGTGCCTTGAGGCGATTCTTGTTGCGATTTGATGCTGTATATATAAAATTGAATTGAACTGAACTGAATTCATGTTTCTTAATCATCTCATTTGTTTTTCAGACTGTGTGAGTGGAGCTTTAATATTACTGACAGAAGTGACTGCCAAACCCACAAAAATTCAACCAAGAGTTCATGAAGGCTGACATCATTCTAAATGATTTTCTACAAAGCAAAACACCCATCCCGTTCAGCATAAATAAACAGGTCAAATGACACTGTATCGTTATACACATCACCATCCAATCGCACTCCCTGCCTCTTGTAAACATACTTTCTTTTAATGTTCTCCTTTCTGTCTCTCTATTTACTGCTCATATTACTTCACACACACACACACACACACAGACAGGCAAAAAACACAAGAGATTCAGGCGTTAAAGAACAGCAGCTTCTGTTCTGGAAAACTGTTGACTGTTTGACAGGAAGGCCGACAGACTGGGGAAACATCCCTCTGAAGCTTCTCACTCTCTCCCTTAAAAGGCCCTAAAGGAATCCCAGCAGAGTTTTGCTTATCAAGCCCTGCCCCAAAGTAACCTCTGAATTGAGTTGTGTGTCACTGCTGATCTATCCCAAGCAACAGGAAGCTGACACACATGAAAAAATATAATAACTAAAAAAAGAAAAGGAAAAACCCACCCAAATGTAGCAGTTCTCACAGCAGTGTAGCTAAAGGGCCTTTGTGACCATCATGCTAAACAATGTCACGCCCTGCGTTGGTTGAGTGTAGTGCTATTTGGTGGAAATACAGTAACAGTAAAGTTCCATGACCTAGATTTTTCCTTTTGGTTTCATTGGTGGATAACTGGCTACTGAAAGCACTAAAAGGGCACCATTTGGCTGCACTGGTATTAGAGGAAAGTCCTAAAATGTCATACATTTGTAAACAGATGCACACAAATGCCAGATCCACAGATTTTATACCAACGGTCTATTTTCCACAAGCGTTTCACCTGGCACTGGCATCTGCGTATGGCTGACTTCAAAAAGAATTCAGCACTTTCTGTTTGTAGAAGTGGCAGCCAGAGTGGTTTCCAGTGAAAAGACAGCCAACTGCATCAGGAGAAGGAAAATAAACTGCCCACATTTGATGTTACTGGTAGCCCCAAATACCATATAAAACCTTGTCATGATTATTTAAGATTCTAAAAGTTGTCTCATGTGTGGCAGAAGGTAGGTTAAATGTGAGACAGCATTCTAACTTTAGGAACTGCAAAGTCGTGCCTGTCTGGGTGAATGAATGAGTAAATGAATCCATTTGCCTGTCACTTTGTTGCTAGAACACCTGAATTTCCCCAGTGAGGGATAATAAAGGACATTTCTATTCAATTCTGTCCTAGAATGAATGAATGACTCAAAATCTGATACCGAATGAAGTTTTCATAAAGCTAGTTCAAAATGAACAACGAAATATGGACAATGACAATGACGGTGCTCGATAAAAGATGTAGCCATGGAGATGTCATTACTAGGCTTTAGACTAGCGTGAGGAGCATATTGACTTTGGCATTTTGACTGTTGCCATGATGGACACTGCACATGTTGCTATGACAGAGTATAGTTTGGGAGTTGCCATCAACCCAATCTAGCACTTGCTAGCTAACTTTCTGTACCAGTCTTTAAACATGCTTTTGAAGCAGCCTCAAGTGGCCATTCAAGGAAGTATTTTTGCTTAGTTTTTGCCCTAGAGGTTCCTGCTTGAGTTGCTCTTTGTGTATAGTTCTAATTATCAAATGTCAATGCACTATTTCAGTAACCTAAAACAAACACTGTTGGTAGGTTAGCATGCTAACAGCTATATGCTTCATTCATTTATTTTAAGTTAAACTTTTTTTTTTACTTGTTTAGGATTTTTAAATATCCTTTTATATCTTTTAAATATATAGTATAGTATTTTTGCATATTAGTTTTAATTGCAATGCTTGCACAGCCAAACTCAATTACAAAAGAATCTCTCTAGCCTTTCCAAAACATCCAACGTGACCTGAACTTGTAATTAGTACAGTCTCACAGAGCAGTTGGTGTGGCTGTAGACTAAGTGCAGAGATAATACCTGGCAGTTGAAGGAGATGCAAATCCTCCATGAATGAAAGAGAGTTATCAGTATCTACTCTTGTGCAAATTTCAAAACCAACAGCTGAAGAATGACAAAATTAAGCTAAAGTGAAGAGGTGGCAAGTCTTATTCTGCCCCGTTCTGTCCATTTTGTTTCAAATCAGGTTTGTAATGAAAAGAATTCACACACACACACAAACACACACACACAAGAAAAAAAAATGTGGCCACTTGTAAATGTGTTAAAGCACACTATTACAGTTGAATTTGATTTGAAAATACTTCAAGTACAGACGCTCAACAATAGCCTCACACAACCTCTGAGCAACTGTATTCATATCTAGTTGTTGCAGGTTAAGTGCTTTTCTCAGAGGCACTCAACCCATGGCAACCAGCTGCAAAAACTCAGAATCTTAGCAAGTATATTTCTAGTCAAAATAAACTCATCACACTTAAAACAAGACAAAATCAACTAAAGAGTAACATCTCAGTAAGATATATTAACTTGTTTTAAGACTGTGGATCTTGAAACTAGATCATTTTCACTTGTTCCATTGGCAGATTTTTTTCACTTAATACAAGATATTTTTGCTTGAAATAAGAGGGAAAATCTGCCAATGGAACAAGTGAAAATTATCTAGTTTCAAGATCCACAGTCTAAAAACAAGTTAATATATCTTACTGAGATGTTACTCTTTAGTTGATTTTGTCTTGTTTTAAGTGTGATGAGTTTATTTTGACTAGAAATAAGACAAATATACTTGCTAAGATTCTGAGTTTTTGCAGTGCAGAGATGTCTAAAGATGTGCACACACACACACGCACACACCTTATCAATGTAGGTATCTCCTTGTAATGCAGCATCCAGCTCATGGAGATAATGCAGCAGCCTGTCCTCGACTTTCTGGGCATACCGTTCCCCATACTGCTCCTCCATCTCATTCTGCAAGACAGACAAAATGCATCATCCCATAAAATACAGCA
>VUQG01001415.1:31290-42447 GCA_015106755.1 Etia nguti | reverse complement strand
ATATATATATACACATACGTGTGTGTGTATACATATACACATACGTGTGTGTGTATACATATACACATACGTGTGTGTGTATACATATACACATACGTGTGTGTGTATACATATACACATACGTGTGTGTGTATACATATATATATATATACACACATATATATATATATATACACACATATATATATATATATATACACACATATATATATATATATACATATATAATATATATATATATATATATATATATATATATATATATATATATATATATATATATATATATATATACATATATATATATATATATATATATATATATATATATATATATATATATATATATATATATATATATATATATATATATATATACACATACACACACACACACACACATATATTTATTTTGGGGTGTTATGCCTTGAGCAGATGAATGCACATGTATGATGAGCTGACAAAGCCTCAGATTTTGGATCACACTGATTACTTTTACAAATATTTACCTGATTTTTTTCAAACTTTGGGCACATTTAACGTGGTCATGTGACACAGTATATGAACATATGAATTTCAGCACACAGAAATTATGACCGTATCATGGAGCAACTCCACACATAAGCTTGCACATACGCACTCTTTAACAATGAAGCAGTGAGTCATATTTCCTGTGTGACCATATATGGAAGATGGTTCCTCTAGTGCACAGTTGCCAGGGTGACAGTGAGAAGCAGGGACACATGAACACAGAAAAAAAAAAAAACTAGCTAAAAGACTTGCTAATTGCAGGCTGAATCATCCAGCTCTTGGAGAAAAGAAAATAGGACTCACAAACATTAACCAAGTCAGTGTCATGTAGATACACAAACACTCCTACACACACACACACACACACAGTATATGGACAGACATACAGCTGCCTGCAATACCGCAGCTGTTCAGAGTTACTTTTGATACTGCGCACAGACACGTGTTGAAATACCTTGTTGATGATGTGCTGCTGCTGCTGCTGTTGGAACAGTTGTTTTTGCTTCTCCAGGAATTGCTGGTGCTGCTGCTGGACCACCCGGTGCTGCAGGGCCTGGGCCTGTCCGCACTGCTGCTGGGGCAGAGGCGCCGACTGTGTTCTCCCCAGGGGACGGTGGCTGCGCATGAGCTTGGAGACGGAGGGCGATGGCAGCGGTAGGCCACCCAGCCCAACTACAGAAAACGCAGAGCGGTTGCAGGAAATGATCACAAGCATTTTTTAATAAGCTGTGTCTTATTTCTGTAGCTCCACTCATCATTCACACATATTTTAGGTGATAATTTTAGGTGATTTTATTTCATCTGCTTAAAAGAGACTGGAGGCTTTACAACTGGAACCGCAGGGGCCACTCACATATGATGGATGGAAACTGTTACTCAGGGATACCGGTTGTACATTTTAGCTGCAATGCAGTGCAGGTTGTGCTTTTTTCTAGCTGAAGTGATATTTTAAAATAAGATCATGTCAGACAAGTTTGCCACATTTGTCTCCACTTATAAATTTCAGTAGCTTGGTTCAAGCAGCCCCCGCAATGCTGTGTGTATAAAAAGTATTGCAGAATGGAAAATAGATCATGCATTAAATGTACTGTAAGTGTTTGGAAAGTGACAGAGTTTCACTCTTCATGCTGAATCACATCTGAGCAAGCAAAAGGCCAAATAAATTTTGATTTTGGCAAAATGTATCCTTTGACAGCTGTTTAAGTCTTTATTAGTGTTTTTTAATTCATCTCCATTCATAAACAATGAGCAGCAGAAGGAAGAGGAAGTCTTGGCCCTCATATATGCCGGCTTCATCGAAAGCCTTCCAAAAAAGATCGGCCTTCATCTTTAGAGGCCAGATTCAGCAGACAATAGCCAATAGGATCACAGATTGCATCAGTACAGAATAAACTGTGAGGTCATTGTCCAAATCCAGTACAAATATTGTCAAACAAAAATCGTATTTATTTTATTACTTAAAAATTGTTCACATTTTTTCCTCCAGTGATGCTCTAAAAACTATAAGCTGCCCAAATCATTAGAACCTTTAATTGTGTGTATGTAATCTTTCCAGTATTAATTTTAGTAAAGCTCAGAGAAGAAACAGCAAAATATTTGGGCTTTAAATTCTTTCGGTGGACCACACAGTATCAATAATTCAGACCTCACCCACGGTTTGAAAGAGAGAAAAGGAAAAATCCTGCAAATGTTGCAGAGAAAACTGACCCACTGGACTGTGGCTCGCATCCAGCAGTACCATGTGTTGGAGGAGGGGGTTGTGACCCACCGTGCCCCCTCCGGGGCCCTCCCTGTCCAGTGCTGAAGATGCCAAGTAGGAGGGCAGGTGGGTAGTGGGCAGGAAAGGAGGGGTCAGTGGAATGCCCTGCTGTAATGCAGGCAATGCCAGATGACTCTCGCCATCTTGGTGTCCTGATACCACCTACAAAGAGATTGAGACACAGGCAGGGAGAGGGGGAGAGCGACGTTAAGGTGGCGAAAGAAGGAAAGAATGAAAGCAATGACAAGACTGACAAGTTCAAATCCAGTTACAGACTCTGTAATATCCATTGTATTTCTAAGGAAACTAACTAATGAACATTCGCCACAGTGACGAGAATAATTACAGTACAACTAAAGAATGATTCGTTATTAACAGTTTGATTCTGTGTTATTTTCTTTAAATGGACTCACAGTGCTAGCAGGCCCTGTGGCTGGCAGGCCCAGGGTGATGTTGGGCAGAGAAGGAGAGGTGTAGAGAGAGAGCTGGCTAACTGACCCTTCCCGTGTTGCCAGCCTCTGGAGCAGGGAGGTCTGCAGACACATTCACATTGACATAAATACAGTGCAGATGCAAGAAAACAGTACTGTGTACAGTGCAAGACTTTTCCATCTCTCTCACACATACAAATGCACACACAGCCATGGCCACACAGTCATGGATATTATATTCATTTAAATCTGTTTACCACTATTTAACCACAGCTACGGCATGAATATTCCAAATATAACATAAACCTAAAATCAAAACTTCCCCCTAAAATTAAAAATGATTTGCTTTATGAATACTTAAATGATCACACTGATTAAACAGATGCCGGGCCCCAGAAAATAAACAGGGCTACAGCAAGCAGCAACCTCTGCAGGTGTTAAGCCAACGCTTAACAGCCCAAAACTGCAGTTCCTCAAACTGCCACTTGAGGCTGGCATCAAACACATGTCAGTCCGCAGAGAATAACAGAATAGCAGAAATAAACATGTTTACATCCTGGCATCAACTCTTTTGGTCTTCCTAGCTACTTTCTCCCTTCATGACAACTGTACGGAGCTTGTTATGCTTCACCTAACACCAAAGGGTCAGGATGCGGTCCATTCTATTTAACACAGAGTTCGGTCATGAAAGGGTTACAGACCCAAAGTGACAGAAGCAACAAAGTTAACTTCAGAGTATACCTAACCTAGCGGGCTGAAGGCCACTGGCTTATACCTGATGATTTTGGAGCTGAAGAGCCCATGCAAGACTTTTGAAAGTACCCCTCGTGTCTCTTTGGACGTACAACGTGTTTTTTATCCACTTGTGCGGCTCATTTCAAAATGTGAGATCACTTAAAAATTGCAGAATGAATAAAAATGTGTCGATGGGATTCCAGGAATCACAGTCTGAGACTCCAACTATCGCAACATGTGCTGAGTTCACCATTTTTGCACCTGAGAAAGTTTGTGTTGTGGTTTGAAGCGGGTTATTTGTCCTTGAATTTTCTATGTAGCCTGTATGACTCACACATTATGACTGTATTATCTAAGACTGATTCCTGGAGGACTATAAATAAAAACAGTTTTGTGTGATTTCTCTATGAATTTAGTTCTCTGTCTCATTGCTGTTATTCAATGAAACAGCAGTGAGAGGCAGAAATACCTTTTTCTAAGAAAGTTGGTTGTCTCTCTGGGCCTTGTACACACACTGTTTAAAGCGTCAGGTTTCTCTGAAGAGTGAAAACCTAGTATCATGTTCTTTTGTTACTTATTACTAATAAGCAGGTCTCTGTGCATCTGTATAGTTTACTATTACAAATTGCTAACCATGTTTGGTATCAGAGGTTGATGTCATGGTGCCCAAGTCCAACTTTCATATACAGTGTATGGATTCATTATACTCACGGACTGATGCCTCTATTAAAATAAATTAACACTGCAAATCCTGGAGTCCTGCTTCACAAACACACATGTGCATATGCTATAATTAGAGATGCCACGATGTTTACCTCTCCTGGACTGCTGCAGATTGTGACCCCATTCTCAGTGGGGATGTTACCGGAGCCATTGTTGGGGGAACTGGGACCCGAGCCTGGTGCACTGTTGCATGCAGACTCTAGAGTACATATAATGAATACAAAATGAATCAACTTTCTGCACTGAAATGCATCTAACTGGGTTACTATTTTTGATAGCACCTTAAAACAACCGATAAAATTCAGCGACAGGAGTCCTTACCAGCAACATCTAGGGGACGCTTCTTGGCAGTAGCAATGGGTCCATCTTTCCTACGGAGCAGAGGGCTGCTGCGACGCTCCGTCACCTTCTGTTTTAGCCGAGAACGAAGCTTTAGGTTGGGCTCAGAGGCTAAAGAGACACAAACGTCCATACATTTCAAGTTCAGTTTAAACGATTTAGTGCCACATCACTACAACTGTCACCTAAAGGACTTTTATATTGTAATGTAAAGACGCTACAGTGTTACATCCTAAAGTAAATCAGACTTAAAGTCATGTCTGTTTGTAATGTCTATAACTGATAGAGCTGAGCTGCGACAGGGCCAGGCCTTTAATTTCCAACTAAAGCACCATTTCTAAAAATAAAATGCGTTACAGCTCAAGTTCGCCCCATAAATGACTTACACGTTACAGAGTTTCTCTAACCTGGCAGTCTGGCCCGCAGATTTGTGGGTCACACGAGTGGGAGCTCATTTCTTGGCATGTAGCGGTGCTAATGAGCTTGTCCCTATAGGCCACACTGTATGCACCGGCTGACATAGTTGGGAGCTGAGGTTTGCCATCATCATGTGACAGCGGGAAGCGGTGCAACACCAGGGGAAGCAGCCAAATGGCAGTTTCCTTGACCCAACATTTAATGATGCTGCCTTCACGCTCTGCTAATGAACACTGCTTGTTTCCGGACACTTCCAATTTAATACAAATACGAGAAATAAAAAGAAAACTGCCAGTGTTTTCAATTAGGTTACTACGCATATGCTGTGTGTGGCTCTGTCTGTAAACCAATGCTCCTGTTCTGGATTGGTGGTGTGGGAAGGTGCTACATGAGGTGCAGAGGCTTGTCAGAGGCAGGCGTACGGTATATTCCGGAATTCCTGTCATGTCAGGATCAGCGCCTGACATTTTCTGCGCAGTGCTGCTTTGGTGTCTCTGTTGTAGGCAGTATACCAAACACAGCAGTTTTATTCCGTCCTCCGCTGGCTTCCTTCCATTCAATTAGGTAAAGCAGAACGGTTGACCAACAGTTGACCCTATGCTCGTCCCCTGACCTAGTATCAAACAGACCATGCCACATTCATTAGTCTCAGAGAAGGAGGCGGGGCTTTTTGGTACAGCCAAGTGGAAGCGATTGATTCTTTGTGTATTGTGGAGATTTATTCTGCAGCAGAAGAATTATTCTGGGTCATTACAAACCCTCTGGCCCCTAGAATGCTAATCAAAGTAGGATAATGCACCAAGTTTTAATGTACTTCAAAGAGGTGCTAGCTTTCATTATACCTTCTGGTCAGTGGGGATGAGATAAACGATCATGAATCTATAATGTCTAAGTACTTTTTCAAATGCACTCTCAATTTTAAGGGGAACAATGCTGCAGAACTTATGAAAGTCAATTATTTAAAAAAAGACCTCCTTCTTAGTGGAAGGCACTCTTCCAAAGTCTTTGTTAAGAGGGATGGGGAGAGTGAGGATAAAATGCTATGCATTAGTTTAACAGGAGGAGACCCTGGGAGAGTGAAGCCTATGAGAAAAGGAGGGCAGTGCATTAAAGTTTTATTTTAGACTATGGCATGCTGGACTGTAACAGCCTGACCATTCTTTCAGTGCTGTCACGATAATGATGACTGACAAAAAAACGATAATAACTGCACGTCAGATTTTCTCTGCTTTAATAATCTCTGATTTAACCAACAAAACAGAAGAAAAGTTGGCCTTTGTGCAGTTCTCATCTATTAAAAAAAGCAATCAATATCAGTGTTATCCAGCCACTTTGTATGAATACTGGCATTCACTGATGAAGTTTGTAGCTGTGATAAAAGAAAGCATTCAACATAACTGGTTTACCTGACTGACACTGTCTGGTTTAAACATGATTCAATTATTTGTTTAAATACTGGCAAGAGTAAAATAACTGCTGTGCTGAGAATCTGCCTTGTGCTGATATGAGAAACTCAGCTGATCTACCTCCATCAAAAGTAGTTAAATGCGCAAAATGCATCTCAGTGTTTCAGGTCTACCTGTGGACCAAGTCACATGCCCCTGCTTGTTTATGAGCGCTGATACATTAGCAGCAACTAAGAAAAAGCTAAATAGTCATCAGATGATAGCCGATGGTTTTGAGCCAATCTGTTGCTCTCAAACTGGACCGTTCACCTCCCTGCAAGCTTGCTCAAACATGACTGGTCAGTAGGATTTGAACTATAATCAGACTACAAATAAGGCCACAAAGTTTCTGCAATCAAAAATCACTCTGGTCTGTAGATTGTGTACATGAGCAGCCAGGTGATGGAAACTGAGAAGAAAGAACCACAAAGGTAGGTACAGCAGACACTAGAGAGGTGCATTCAAGGTTGTTGTTTTTGTGTGAGAGTTATTACGATATGGACTGCTAAAGGGAGCGGCTAGAGTGTGACCGCTACCGAAGGACAAGCTGGAGATTAGAAGGACGTTAAAGAGACGAGGAAGGAGGGTGAAGCAGGGTGTATGTCTTTGCTGGGCACCACTCACAATGGGAGTGTTCACCTCAGGACACAGTGACTTTGAAGGGTGTTAATGCCGACTGGGCAGAAGCACACCAGTGTACACACGTGCGAACACACTCGCTGCAGAGGGCCCAGACTGTTTTTTTTCTGCTGATGATGCCATTTTATTGCAGCCTTTTGTGCCTCCTTCACCTCCATCCATGCCCTTCTTTCTCTGGCTTCGTCTAAGAGCCCATTTCTCTCTTTTCTCTGGAATTATTTCCTCTCCTTCTCCTTATTGTTGACTCTTTTTGGGCACTTTGCACAGCACTACTTGTTACAGTACTGCCCAGATTTTTTTTCTTCCCAGATTTAGATCATCTCCCACCAGACAAGGACATGAGGGAACATAACTGTGTGGCCTTGTAGCTGTGACGATAGATGGGACACGGATGGACTTTTACAGCCTATATAAACCATACTTGTAAACCAACAGTCCGAGAATGATAAATGTGATATGACATAACATACTTGAATTTAAGGCACATTTTATATCTTTTATCACCCCCTCAAAACATCCAGATGTAATTCCAGAAACTTTCTGGGATCTTCCTACCTGGATGCTCCAGCATGCATCAAGACATCCTGACGAGACGTGGCTATGTGAATCGTGCTTGTGATTTCCTGTTCACGGAACAGGACAAAAACCCTGAAGGGATCTTTCTCTGATCTCTTACACTTCAAGTTGTCCATTAAATTTCAGATTAAACATCTGCATATGTGGCATTTAATATTTCAATAGGGAGTTGACGGGGAAACTGGTTCTCAGATCTAAAACATATTGATCAGATGCTCATTTGTCTTGACAAAGAGGAGTCCCGGGCTAAAGGAGTCAAGCTGGGGGGAAGCCGTGCTGCTGTGCCAAGGAAAGGGAGTGAGTGAGGGAGATTTATGGAAATCAATAGAGCAGTTTGCTGAAACTCATCAACAGAGCTTCCGAGAAACATCATATGCGGATCTACATTAGATAAATGGATTAGATGGACGTAGACACAAAGACATATAGACAAGCCTTTGTCTCATTTGCATGTGTTCTACAAAACATAAAAAGCAAATAAAGTCAATCAACTTTGATTAAGCGGTTCACTAAAGCCATTTTATGGCCTGAAAAGAAAGCATTGTGATTAAAAACCATGATTCAAGAAAAGATTTCTTGTGGGCACATTAAATAAACATGAACATAAGACACCAAAGAGCTCGCTGACAGTTTCCCTTTGATTAAAAAAAACTGAGGTTTTCTCAGGGGACACACAACTGTTAAAACCAGTGACAGCCGAGCCGTATATGAGAAGGGAGGCTGGAAGAATGGAGTCATTTTTACAATTCAGCTATTTTACCGCCATTTGTAACATACCAGAGCGACCCATATGAGCATAGCGCAACCAATTTACATTCCAGCAACATCACAAACAGTCAGTCTTTTGCTTGATTTGCCTTTTGTTTAGTTTAATATGTAGAAGTGCTAAGTGTCCATCCTGGGGTTAGATAGGAACAATAAAGAACGCAGTTAAACTTGGCAGGCTCAAAGCTAGGATGTGACCTTCCTGACTACAGTCACCAGAGACATGCAGCTCATAAAGGAGTGTCAAAATGTAAAGCTGAGCAGGATAAAAGAAGGAAAAAGGAAAGTTCTGAATTGCATGCGGATATCCTGCATGCTTCAGCATTAGTGCAAAGTGTGCTATGGGAATGTCAGTGTGTGATCTCGTATGAAAGAGAGAGGGAGAAATGGGGTCAGCATGACAAGTCTGCCTCTGTCGTGAAGGCCTTGCAGACTTCCTGCCATAGCATTCAAAATGGCCTTCTGTGTTCTAAGAGTCATTACCACAAAGCCCTTCATACTTGGACAATGAGCCCCTTTTGGAATATACTGTGTGCCTGCTAGTCAAAAAATAATTTTTAATGCACATTCAATGAACATAATAGGGCAAAAACGTCATGTGTGACAGCTCCAGCGTCAGCGGAGTGCACAACTGCGGCAACTGCTTTCACTCACTTCCTCCGAACACAGTTCATAAATTCACTTCAGCCAGTCTAATCTGATCTAGGCCTGCTCACTACTGACACAACAGTTCCTCAACAGCCGTGTCTGTATGTCTATACGCAATCGAGTATTCCATCTCTTCCTCTGGTTATAGCGCGCGGGCAGAAATACCTTAAAATCCCAAACACTTATCTTAAAGACGTGTTTGCACGCGCGCTCTGATATATAATTAACTCCTCATTAAGCTTTGTGTCAGTGCTCAGTGGGAAGAATTTTTAAGTTGTGAATATTTCTGAATTACATAAACTGTCCCTGAAAGTTGAAACTCGCAGTGTGAGTTTGTGTGCCAGGAAAAATCATTCCTGCCTCCAATGCGCAGCAGGTGGGCAAGAGTGCAGAGTACACAGAGTTTGGCCTCCAGCTGTGAAAGCAGCCAGTGATACGGCCAAAGCAGCTGCTGACGCTAAGTGAATAATCAAAGCTTGGCTGTGCTTAATATGGACAGATGGACAGAATCTGATGCAACCAAAAGGCAGTAAGTTTGTTTTTACATTTCCTTCAGTGCTTTTTTGTTGACCGGACCGATCCATGGTGTCTGTGAAGACGTGTGACTGGATGACTGAGTTAAAATCTTAAAGAATGCAAAGCAGGCAAACAGCTTACAGGGTTTTTCAAAGAAAAAGCTGACCGTAAACAAAAATGTTTCCACTCACATTTACTGTAAGACCTTGAAACCAAGAAAAATCTTTTTTCAAAACCACTTCAGATCTCTTATCTTTGAGTTTGTGCTGGTTGCCTGACAACTTGCCCACTGTTGTCATTTCTACTCTGGCTTTTCATAAAAAAAACAAAACAGCAAAATCTAGTGTGTGTCTGGACAGACTCCGCCTCCAGTCCTCACGCAAAGCTAAGGCTAACTGACCACTAAATAAACAGAGGGGCTCCATTATCTTCAATCTTCCATCTTATCTTTTTAAACAACAATTTTAAGAGCTCCCATAATTCTTTGGTGGTTGATAACCCGTAAGACAAAACTTTCATGTTGCTAAATGAGGAAAAAGGAAGATCAGTGCAGCACTGTGGAAGTGTGGGGAATGTCAACAATAAACACAACATCAGCAAAGCCTTCTGTACCGGTTTTGCGGAGAGGGAAGTCATCTTTCGAGTCGTATGTGCCCAGCATCGGATGGTTGTATGCTGACAGTGCCGTTTGTGGAGGTGAGCTCTGGTCCAAAGAGCTATGCTGAGTTTTTCTGCAAAAAAACACAAAATAGACCATAAAAAAACAAAAAACAAACAACAAAAAAAACAGTATCAGTATAACATGCTACATGAATGTGGAAACTCTGCAGCTGAACCACTGCAGAGTTACACACGACACATTCCCAGCTCAATCTATTACTATACATGACTTTTGATACTCGCACACCCACACACAAGGGAAGTTAAAAGACAGCTTGTGTCTTCTCTCCAAAGTCAGCTAGAC
This sequence comes from Etia nguti, assembly GCA_015106755.1. NCBI lineage: Eukaryota > Metazoa > Chordata > Actinopteri > Cichliformes > Cichlidae > Etia > Etia nguti. Next base: position 31,959 of record VUQG01001415.1, on the reverse strand, counting down.
ACGTCAGAGCATGGACAATAACGTGGGTGGAAGGAAGAAAGAGGTAAAGCTAGAGGGACAAAGCCTGAAAACTGAAAACCTTTTTTTTCCATTTTTCATATTAGGAAAGTAAACGGGCTGAAAATGCAGAGAGACAGAGGTGGAACAGAGAGGGAATACACACACGAGAGAAGTGAGGAGAATGCCAACAGGTCGAACAAACAGCGAGAACCCTAAAGAAAGGGGAAACTGTGATAAGCGTGATATATAGCGACTGGTAGCACAGTCCTCCTGCCTATTCCATCATCTCCTGCCTTGGCAGAAATGTTTGACTGCTTAAAGCCTCTTCAAATATTTAAAGCACAGGAGAGGTGCCATTGTCTTTTCTCTCTGCCCACTTCAAACATGCGCACACACCTCAAAGAGAGCAAGCTGTCAATCACTGACAACAAACACTGACAGAAAAAAAGAAGCCTCATCGCTTCAACGTTTTCTCTGCAGCTCGACTCAGAGAGGCTAATGCTGATGTTGGAAACTTGATGTGAACACAAAAGCACATCAATGACAGACGCCTACACAACAGGAGTTCATAACACCACGGGGTTCGCCATGTTTGCAAAGCCAGGATGATGAGAGACTTTCATGTTGCTCATCACTGGCTTTTATGTTTGATATTTTTCCTAGTGTGCA
>VUQG01001415.1:16340-31270 GCA_015106755.1 Etia nguti | reverse complement strand
TTTTTGTTATTTTTTCAAATTTTTTGTTTTTTTTTTTTTGTTTAAATTAAAAAAAAAAAAAAAAAGCAGCAACCAAACACTCATAAATGCATGAGAAATAACATGCATGATGTTTCATAGCTCTGAATTTTAAGGTTAGTGAAATACTGATGTGAAAAATTTAAAAAAGAACCCAACAACATATTTAAAACAAAGTCTTTTTACTTCAATCAAACTACAAAGTCTACATTAATCCACCTGATGAATGAAACACCAGTCTGATGGTGGTAGCGAGAGCTGTTAATGACATGTTAATCTAAAACGTTGCATCCTGACTTGTATCAGAAGTAGAAAAGTGTACCACGGTATAACAGAGCCATCACTGTAGGGCTCAGGGGTTTGGGATTGTTGTTTAATTCCTGACCCATGCGAAGAAACTGCTCTAAAATTCTTTCATCTTTAAAATATTTGGACTTTGGAAGGAAGGATGAGGAGGAGGAGGAGGACATTAAAACTCCACACAGACGGGCCGTGGTAACCCCGGCACCACAGTCACAATGGTACAGTCACACTAAGGAAAACAGTGGTTGGAGATTGTGGCATAACCACAACTTTTGCGACCTCCGTGTGCAATGAACTTGAAATGGTTGGTTCGAATGTTGGGGAAGTCTGTGACTGCTGGCGGGCAGCCGCCATCTTCAAACCGACTTTGTGTCAAGACAGCAATAAAACAGCAATAAGATGGAAATCAGTCTGCTATCAGTTTGCCACCGAATTGGGTCACGTTGGCAATTAATGCAATGCATTTGTGGTAAAATGTTTATTCGTTGAGATGAAATGGCAAAAAAATGCAACACTTGGAAATTCTCTTTCACTACTTACACTCAGAGCGCAACCAAACAGAAATTCAGGAATTCCTCCACAAATCGTGACGCAGTTGCTGCAGAACGTGTGCAAAAAACGCACATGACACTCACCCATACCAGTAGCGTGGGTCACTGGGCAGACAGTGGTTTAGGTTTCGCTGAGCCAAGGCTTTCTTTTTGTTCAGGACAAACTCCTGAAGTCGCATCTTTACCTCTGTACTGGCGACTGCACCTGCACAGCAACACAGAGACGGGCAGAACAGTAAGCAAGCGTGAGAACATTTTCCAGCACAGCCACGTCCTTCCCACACAAAACACAAAGAACCTTTTGCCCTACGTGAGCTGCTGCCGTATTATCCAATCTGTGACACTAGGAAGATTATAACTACATCCATCAATACTTTGACAGATAATGGCTGAGTTCTACAATCAGAGTGCACAATCTTGCATTAGAGTGTCACTGAAATCCCACTGAGATGACTGCAGCGCTACGTAACCTGCATTGAAGACATCACGAGTTTCACTCAGCTCCTGGTCTCTCCTCAATTACCAACCTCCTCTCACAGCAAAAAACAAATTATCAAGGGAGGGAGACAGAGGCGGCCGAGAGGGAAGGAGAGATGAAGAGCGAGGGAAGCCGGGCTTAAAAAACTGGTTTCAGAAAGTAGAGAATAGAGTAGAGGTGTGTTTTCATTAGAATGTGACAGTGGGAGTGATAACAGGTGATGTGTGGAGCCTCAGAGCAGAAGTGGTAAATTCACTGTGTGAAAATGACAACAGCTAATATATGTTCCCTAAATCATGGTGCAGCTGGAAGTGCTGACATCCCAATATGTCTGCTTTGCCACTGAAGCAAATTGGCTTTTATGAGACTGCCTTCGATGCAATTTAGTGCAGTACTTAACAAAGCTTCCTCTGTTTGCAACCCAATGCTTTTTCCATAGACGTCAAACTGTAGGCTCACTCTGCTCAGAATGATTGAGAAAAAGGGGATTACTGGAAAAAAATAATGGCTCTGAAAGTGGGGGTCCATATACTGTACATATATTCTAGTATTCAGTATGAACAGTAATACGAGAGTCATTTCCTCCTCGTTAAACTGTGTTTACGGCCGTATCCAAAATATAATCAGTTCGTTTACGGACATGAAAATGCACACATATACATAGCAGCATGGATGGAGGCATATTTCCTATAATACAAGAGCGATTCAAGTATGAGTAAGTATAAGTGGAGAAGCAATTTAGTAAAGTGCAGTTCAGAAATGGCGCCAAAAGGGCAGGTTTATACACAAAGTGCCATTCAACAAGGAAATTCAAAGTCAATTACGCAGTGAGTCTTTCATACGAGTACTATTTATGCAGTAACAATTAGAAACACAATTAGCTTGATGCTGCTAAAATAATAATCAATTAAACTTTTATTTTAAAGAAGAGTTAGAATATTTTGAGTAGGGAAAAAAAAATAGGGATGATGTTGCTCTGTCTCTGTCTCAGCAGTTCCTGGTGAGTACAGAGATTACATAATTGATGCAAAGATGGCTACAAAAATGATACGAGACCAGCATTGGACCAAAAAACATGTTTAAAGGATTTTTTTTTAAAAAGAGAGAGAACATTGCCTGGTTCAGTTTTATTGCTGTCATTTTGTTTTGTAATCAGTCCGCCTGTAGAAAAACTGACGACATGCCTTTCTGCACGACGTCTCGCCCCTCTAACCTCGTCTTGGCTGTCTTATTATGATATTCCCTGCGGTGAATGTGTGAGGTCAGGCTGTTCTGACTGCTGTGCTGTAACTGCAGGTGCTGTGACAGAGGGGCTGCGAGGGCCAAGCTACTCTGACACCTGCTGTGATAATATGACACGGTGTTTCTGCACAGGTACAGCAGATGTTGGCAGCGCACAGCAGAGCGAATATACGCTCGGTCAAACATAACAGCTTCATGAAGACTTTGTTCATAACACCTTTGATCCCACTGCGGAGTAAATCCAGGCACTGAACTGACTATTTTGGTCATACGTTATGTTCTTACAGTAACACTGTGCACATTTTTGATGAAGATCTCTTGATCGCTTTCTTTAAAAATAATTCTTTGTGGCAGTCGCTACTCACTCTCTTGTCCCCTCTCCTTGTTTTTGAGCTGTTGGAGTTTGTGTTCCCGCTGCTGCTTCTCCAGCTGCTCCTCATGACGTTGTTGCTCCATCTTTCTGTGGTGCTCCAACAGCTCTTGTTGATGCTTGAGCGCCAGCAACTCCTGTTGGTGCTGAGAGAAGGACGAGGAGAATAAAGAAGAATCAGTATGAGCTGAAAGGACTTAGCCATGGTGATCTAGAGATAAATAAATAACATCACAGACAGCAAAAAAGACAGACATGTCCTTTGAGTCTGAAAAGAAAAAGCTAATATAGAATTGCCTTAAACCTGCATTATTTTTAATGGCCACAAGGGGGCGACAGCTGTGGTTCCAGTCCTTTAGAAGTTTATGGGGAAATGGTTCTCTGCAAAAACTCTCCTGATGAATTTATGGGCTCAGTCACTCATTTGGGGCCATACTGAATAAAACACTTAATCCACTTTGTACATTTTTGTTATTTTATTTTATACTGGATTATCCGACATATGCTCGTTAGCTAGCAACCTGTAATGACCTGTGTAACGTTAGCCAGTAAGGATGAGGGTTTCACGGTCAGCTTCACCGCTCAGTTGTCACATCCAGGTTCAAAACGGGAACTAGCGGGTGGCATCGAGGTAGCTACGCCCACTAGAGATGCAGTCAGGCCAAACTGACAGTCTTTGTTACCTTTTGGTTTTGTGGTCATGACAACACAGTCAGGTTTTTTTTGTTTGTTTTTTTTAGGTGGGTGATTTGCTGAAAAACGTACCAGCACTAGATCAGATTACACCAGCATACACACTTAAATGCAGCTTGTTTCCGTTTGCCCTTCACGAGGCATATTTCTGCTGAGTACAGCCCTACAGTATCCGAGGAAGATTTCCCACCTCACCCCCATCCAGCTTTCTCGCACGGACGCGCACGCACGCACGCGCACGCGCACGCGCACACGCACACACACACACACACACACAGAAGAGAGGAGAGGAAATTTCCTCCTCTCCATCTTCATCCCAACACCTCACCTTGATATGTTCCTGCATCTGGGCTTCATGTTGTCGTGACATCTGTTCATGTTGCCTCTGAAACTCTGCGATGAGTAGCTGCCTCTGAAGCTGCTGCTTGTGTTTAAGAGCCACCAGCTCCTGCTGCAGGTGCTGCTCCTGCTGGCCTGTGGGAGGTTTTGGAGACGCGATTACTCAGCGGATCTACATCTATGGACTGGAATGCCGCAAGATAAACAGAGACTTACTAATGACTGGTCCACGGCCTGTCTCAGTAGACGTGGAGGTGGGTGGTGTGGGGTGGGGTGGAGGAACCAAGCCAAAGGGGGGCTGCTGCTGGTGGTGGTGAGCGTGGTCCACTATGCGCAGATCCATGGGAAGGATGGCTGTGGCGGTGGAGGGCAGCGCCGCTGTGCTCACGTCCACTGAAACAGCAGGGAGTCAGAAAGGGAACAGTGAGAAGGATATTCCATTATATGTTCAAATTGAAAATGTAATTATTTAAAGATCATCTTAAATTCCTTTGACAGCAGCCAAAACATCATGTCCTCTTTGATCCAAATGAGACAGACGGACACTTGTTACATCAGATGTCCAGACTCTGTGGCCGTGCCAGCTGCACTCATCATTACACTTCACAGAGCTTGCGGCTGCTTGTAATGTTAGCGCACTGAGAACTTAAGTCTGTTTTTATAGCTGTACACAGCAGATAAGAGCATTAGGGACACAGCGAAAACATAAAATGTGTCTGAGATTTTGAAAGCCGGAGATCATCAGAGCATCAGTGTAAGCGGCGGAGGGAGAAAATGTGTTTATGTAAATCCATACAAACATCAGAGAGCGAAAACTCCGCCCATCCCACCCCAACATGAATTTCCCAGCAAGGATTTGCTGACACGCGTGTGCGTGTTTGCGTTTCCGTGTGTGTGTGAGCAGAACGCTCTGCTTCTGTCACAGCCAACCCTGAAAAACTCAACATCAGATGTGACACTGTACAGAAAAGGTCGCAGGAATCGACTTTTTAAACCTCACGACGAGGTGTTAAAATATTAGCAGGCAGGAATAAACCGTAAAGACCCATCTGTTTTTGTTGTTTCCTTTATGATTTACTCAATCTGCATCATTTAATCTGCTTTATATGAATAATCCAGCGAGGTCGCACAGGGCTCGATGATAAATGAAAGGTAATGCCCTGCTTCAACACCCCTGCTTGTCATGCAACAGCTCAGGGTACGAGTGCAATCAGATTAGTTCTCTACAAGCAAACAACACAGCAGCTTACACACAAAAAGTAGTACACCAGGGAAATGAGAAAAAGAAAAAGAAAATTCTCTGCCTTGATCTTTGAATAAAACATGCTGTGATCAAACACCATTAGCACGCTACTCCATTCAATCCAAATAGTGCAGATTCAGTTTTTGAAATAAACCTTTTATCTATGCAGTGTTGCAAGTAAACTTTTGACTTATACATCAAAACCTCATGTGCACCATTTGGTCTACTCGGATCAATATCTGCTGTGTGGAGAAGCAGCTTGCACCACGCCAAGCCCTCCGCCAGTGATCAATAACCTAAAATCAGTGCGAAGGCTCCCCAGCCTATCGTGGATGTTCTGGCATCCCTGGTGGCCAATGAGGTGGCAATGGAGTTGCAGTTACTTGCAGGAAAGGTCCAATGACATCTTTGGTACTGGGCAGGTTTTCAGTGCGGGGAGAAACTTGACACCACCCAATGGGACAGCATGGGAGAAAAGAAGGGTGTGGCTAGGCCAGACTTGCTGGTGCTTTGCTGGTGCACGTGTGTGTGTGTGTGTTTGGTTGTATCACTGCTCTTGTAGGGGCTTGTTTATAGGCTGGACATTAGAAGTTCTGTTAAATCCTTCAGTTGGAAAAGATGAAAAGGACTAGGCTTAGAATTAATTAGGCAAGGGTGGAGGTTTATTTAGGGACTTAAGAGTTTACTATCCAGCTGCGCCACTCTTGCTGCTCTTAAAAAAAAAAAAAAAAATGCCAGGTGAATTTACCAGCATTTACTGTGACGAGTTAGGCGAGGAAAAAGAAGTCATCTGTGTCTACATGCAGGAGCCTCATTAGAGGACCACAGTGACTGCCATGTTGAGTCCAAAGAGTCGGTCCCAATCAACCATGTTATCCAAACAAAGCCAGCCGCACTGAACCATGTTCAAACTCAGCCCCCCCTGCCTCTCACGCAAACATTTACACAAACATGTCAGCTGTTTACACACATATTTAATAAGCAGTAAACATCAAGGTCATACAAAACAAAACCTTTTGTTTGACCGTCAGCAGTGACAAACATGCATGGAGCCGGACCTCAATTAACGCCTCCTTGACTGTAAATTTTCCCACATGAACTTAGGTGAGTGGCACAAATGTCCTGTAAACAGGGCTCTGGCACACGCTCTCAAACACACACACACACACACACCCATGATCCCTTCATGGCACAGTACAAATTCAGCTATCCAAACTGTCATGTAACCCTATGGAATCCTTAGATGTTTGTTACTAAACAATAAAACAACAAAGGCAGCTGTCTTGCATGACCTGAAATGAAATATGAAGTAACTCGTGTTTTCGCAGCACAGATTAGTAAACTAACACATGAAAACTTATCAGACACACACATTTTGCCAACAAGCTGACACTTAATGCCACGATTCACAGACAAACACAGCAGAGTGAGTTCCTCAGCCAAAAACATGCGCCAAAGAACCAAAATAACTTTTAGCCAAAACTGTGCTAAAATTGTGCCATAGCGGTCCCCCTCTTCCCACCTCGGAGCAGCTGGTACTGAATATACCCGTGTCCCTGTAATGCATATTCCTTTATGCGGTGGGTGTTGTGCAAACAGTGTTTTGTGTCGTCTTGTGGAAGCAGTGGGTTACCTCTGTGCGTCTACATGGGAAGCAATTTTAAAAGCCGAATGCCTTTGTATGTTTTATTATGTTAACATGGCCGGCCACTTACGGAGCTGTGATCAATGGCCAAGTGCAAGGCTAAAGCCAGGCAGCAAAATAAACTAATTACAGCTACTTTTCCTCAAACTGAGGGGTTACTAGTGCCGACGGCCAGGAAGAGACAGAGATGGAGAGAAATAGGAAGGCGGTGTAATAATCATCGCTTCGACCAGCTACTCCGAGGCTAACCACACTGGGCTGCCACATTAAGACTGCACTGAGAGCTATTGCTGGCTACAGATTGTGTTGTTAGCTACACAAAGAGACGCAGGAAGATAAATAAGGATTATGTACCAACACAGTCTATACCCAAACCGCACAGACTCGGAGAAGTCGTTCCAGTGCCCGGAGAGAATGATTTTGCTCCTATGGTTTCATCCTCTTGGATAAATGCATCTCACATGAGAGAAGATCCACTTAAGACTGTAATGCTGTCAGGATTGTGTATCTTTAGGGGCTGAAACAATTTTCTTTAATTATCCAGACACAATTATTCTTTGGATCATTAAAAAGAGGGCTGTCAAAAGTTTAGAGCTCCAAGGAAACATATTTGCGTCACTAACAGTTCACAGTCAAGCTGACACGGCTCTCAAGGATCGCAGTACTGTTACAGTTGCACCGTGACAAAAACACCAGCAGCTCTCCTAATAACAAACCTCAGAGGCATGTTTATAGTAAACAAAGCCTTGTCAATGGCGGCAGACAAACAGGGCGACATACAGCACCCGATAGGGGAGAAGCCACCTGTGAAGTAATTAGCCCAGTTTACAATGATCGCACTCTGCGAATATGGCATTGGCTTACAGGGAGGAGAGGTGCTTTCATAATAGCTGACTCACCCCGACAACAACGGACGTGATAATGCAAAGATTCTCGCTACAGATATGGATGAGCAATTCAGAATGAATGCTAACAGATGCTTCCTAAAATAAATGAATAAAAATACTAGCGCTATTGTTACGCAGTGATTTCTATCTCGAGTATATGTGCACATGTGGAGACTACTTCTGCAGTTCTTGCATCCTTGTTGCACAAAACACTGCAAATTATAATAAAAAAAATAAAGTCTTTTTTCAAATAATTCACAAATGAAGTTGGCTCTAAATGTCCTTAACCCCCAGGACGTCTCTTTAAAGCTATAAAAGGCAAACGTAAGATAAACTCTGGTCGATCTCAAGACAGGAAATTGTGTTTACTTTGTAGAAATCGTTCAGGATCGAGAGAGTTCTTGACTACGGGCACAGCCTGAGTGAAAGCAACGAAACCCAACATAAACAAAACTCTTGAAATGCCAGGCTCTGCCTCCTCTTCTCTCTCCCTTATCTCCTCATTCATCACGGTGTCCCTCAATGACTCTACCCCTCCCTCCTTCCGCTCATCATCACCCCCCTGATCAGGCTAAGATTATGGATCACACAGAGTTATTTATAGACGAGGACTCCCAGAGGAGTTCCTGGCCCTACTGGGCTCCTGTGCACTCAGAAAACCCCATGTATGTTTACTCACAGCTTATGAGAAACTAAGAGTGCAAACTCATTCACAGTTCCAACAGAATGAGCAAATGTCGACACAAGCCTCACAAATTTAGAATGAACAGCAATCGCTGACATAATGTCAGCCCGCTGCGAGCCCCCGCAGACTCAGGTGCTCATAGAGGAGGGAGGCAAACACCATGGTGACTGCTGGGACTGTGGCCAGTGGTTGGTCGGACAGTGGAGAAGGGGTGGGGCTTGAGGTGGAGGGTGAACCAATGATGGTAGGCAAGCAACTCAACAAACGATCTGCATGTGCATTTAGCTCAGTGCTTTACTGTCAAGTCTGGGGTGGGTGGGTGTGACTGTTGATGTATGCCTCGCTGCATGTCCCAGTAGGATGGTATCATGGCCACCAAAATCCTGTGTTTTTTTCTGCTTCCTCCTTTCTCTGGCAATATTTCCACAGATTAACTTCAAAAAAATCCAAAGCGGCAAATGCATTTGTCATTTAAATAAATATTTAGGACTGAAGGGTCCTCGTTAGGAGATAAAGACAGAAAGGACAAAAAGTGTTTACTGGCACTTTTCAAAGAGCTTATCTAGCTGTGTCACAGCACTGTGATTTTAAATGTCAAAGCTGGAGTAAACTGAGACAAAGGCGTAAAGCAAAGACCCCACATGTGATCCAAGGCAGACAGCAGCACAGTCAAATGGTGACACGGGATGCAATCTGCATAGTAAAAGCTAATATTCAGTCCTTTGTGTTTATATGTCGAGCAGTAGTCCCAGTCAGCTTACACACAAACTTCCATGCATTTTCCTCCACACACGCACACAAATGCACACTTATGTGCACAATAGACTGTGCGGAAGGACAGACGCAGCCACTGCCATCTGCTCCATTCAGTTAAAGGCTGCGCTGAGCGAGCCTCCATACATCAGTGCCATTCAATAAACACTGCCACTACTCAAAGCCGCACACCCACACACAGCAAATGAACAAGCACACACGAACATGCACTAACTCCCTAAGTGAACATATATACGTAACACAGCAACACATCCACAGGCAAAACAAGAGTCTGCATAAACAAATGCACGCCTGTTGATCACACAATGTACAATCAGTCCACGAGCACGCTCTGCACTAAATAAACTCTGTGAAAGAAGACTCCAACAACACATCCTTTACACAAAGGAAAACCACAACAAACCTACAAGCCGGTCGAACACAACTACACGAGGATAACATAAAGCACTTCACTACATGCGGTTTGAACAGTAATTCTCTGCATAACTGGAATAGCTCTTACCCATCAGTTATGCCGTGCTGCGCTGTTCCTGCACGTTTGAGAGTGGCGTACAGTATCTGAGCGAGCGAGAGAGAGAGACAGAAAGTGTGCGTTTGTAGCCAAAAGTGCGACTGAGAAGAGACAGCGTTAAAGTCCACTGCAGCACAGAGACACAGCAGACCGGCCCGGGTTAGGTCCTAACAACAAATCTTTCTCCCTCTCGGTCTTTCACACAGTCCGTCTCTCACTCTGTCGCCTCTCTCTGCTCCTCTCACTGACGTGTTTTGCTCTGCCCTCCAGCTGCCACTCTCTCTCCCTCCCTCTGCTCCTTCGGTCCCCTCCCACTCACTCCCTCTCCCTCGGCTCTCAGTGACATCAGGGGGCAGTCTCGGGCATGTTGAGCATTTTATTACAGTCACTCCCCCTCTTCTAACACACCGGCAAACACTGCGTCACACTCTGTCTACATTCCTATTTCCCTACACCACCTATGCATTCTTGCACTAAATCTGCATTTTTGGACTAAACAGAGCCAAGTTGTACTTACCCACGCTTACACATTTATTAACAGACACACACACACTTTATGTAAAATCCTCCTACACACCAGGAACCTTACAGCATAGACAGTTGCTTTCTGTGAAGCTGATTTGACAATAGGGATACATTACAACCACTGAAGACACACATACGTCACAGACATCTGTCTCTGTTCACTACAAACACGCACATAGAAACAAAACAAGCTGTTTACTGGTGGAGACTGATACCCCAGAAACTTTATGATGTTAGTAACTTTGCTCTGTAAACTCTTTCCGTTTTTAAAAAGAAAATTACGTTTTATTCCAGTGAATCCTCGCCACCTAAATATGCAAACAGTGGATATATATTACACATGACGGAAAGAAAGAAATTGATCTGTTTAAGGAGTTCCACTGAAGCAGTTAAATAAGTAAATCTTAGCAAGAATGCATGACTAATAAACAGAAGGAGAGACACTAAATCACAGGCCTGAAACCTCATTTGCAGATTAGTGATGAGTTTGGGATCGAATGATAACGAAGAGCATTTAGGGGACGGCTGAAGGACTCGCCTACTGAGTGGAATCAGTCCACTTAAGACAAGTGCTCCTCTGGGGGCAACACCTGACTAATTTCCTTCGGAATTAATAAAGTATTTCTGATTGTGATTCTGTTTCTTACATGCCTTTTGGTTCTTTCAATGGAGGTTCAGTCAATATGTGTTAAAAGAAACAAGCAGGAAGGACTTGACTGTTTGCCCCATGTGGGTTAGTTGTCCTGTGCGCTCTAACAGTCTGCTTTCCAATTCCCCTTGAATTACACTGGAGTAAAGGCAGGGTGCCAGTTGTGAACTGAAATCAAATACCTGCCTTTCACCAGCGGGGTGCCAGTTCAGAGCTCGGGCGGAGCTAGTTACGCTTTAATTTCTTTAAATAAATACAAGTTTGGACAAGTTCGAAAATCAAACTTGACCAAGCGCTGCAGAGTGGAATCATGGCGGACAGAATCTGTGGGCTGAGTCACGGGTCGATTTCTTGAGATAGCCCCTCCCATACACACAGGTATGTGGTGCAAATTTGGGCAAGCAACTTTATGATGGTGTGCTGGCGTCAGCTTTCTTCAGCTCTCACGCCAGTGTTTTGGTTTTTTTCGGTTTTTTGTTTTTTTCAGATGAAATTCGTGGGACTGCATTTAGAAAAACATGAGTGATATACTGTCACTGTGGATAACGTTCAAAGTTTTTCACTTTTATGAGTGACCCCGTTTGCAAGGGAACTGAAAACAATTGTCTTCATTTTGATTGTGATGGGAAACAGATGGTTTTCTGATCCACTGCATATGGAGTTAAACATAATAATACAGAAGGGCTAGGACTGCCCAGTCCAACTGAGATACGTCCATTGCTTTCAACATACACATCCAAGGTCAGAGATGTCCTTTGCAGTTTTTATGTATGAAAAAAGCAAAAAATAACAAGAAATTACTTTTTTTTGAAAGCCCGTCTTGCCTGGCAGCTTTTGCAATCATCATGATCTTGCTTTTCCAAGATGAGTTCTATAAACTCTTTAGAGGTTCCTTGTGTGTTTTTCTTCTTCTTTTCTTTTCTTTATCTATTTATTCAGTTCTATTATTATTCACATTAGTGCATATGGAATATGGCAATGCCCGAGCTGACAAGGAGAAAAAAAAGAAAAAGTGGGAGAAAATAAGAGAAAACATAAGAATAAACAGACAGACCACAAGTGGGGAAAAAAATGAATTACATTGATGAAACTAAAGAGATCATCAAAGCACACGGGATACCAGCATGCAGCATACCGTCCTATTTTTGCATATGTTCCTATAAATGTGCTTGTACACACAGGTGTGCATGTATGCGCATGTAGCATGGTCTGTTCCTGTCTGTGTGTGTCTGTGTGTGTCTGTCTGTGTGTTTGCAGAAGCTATTTTTGAAGTTCAGCGTACAATCCAGGAAGCAAAGTTTTGTTTGATCAGACAACACACCTACACACCTGGCTGCGATAAAGGCCTGCCTTATCAGCTTGTTGTATAGTGTTGACGTCAAAGGCTTAGCTACCCATCATGCACCCATGACACTGATAACAGCTAACGCTACTGATCCCAAACCGCAATGGCATACACGCACGCACACAAACACCATGTCATTTTTAGAACAGGAAGAATCTCCCTCGCAGAGGCCACTGACACATCGCGATGAAATCAGCGTGCAGAGAACAGCCGGGAGGGAAAGAGGACGGTCAAAGAACAGCGGCAACGATCTGACAACTTAACAAACGAAAATGAACAGCGGGGTGCGTGTAGTCAGCTTTGGAAAGTGTTTGTTGGTCAACACCGCATACAAAAAGGAAGACTTGTTTTCAGACCGCTCCTGCATTATTAGGCTTGTTTAGACAGACAACATAAGAAAGAAGCAATTAAAGCAAATTTGTTTTGTAATCAACAAAAGTCTTGAAATAAATGAACATGCTACAGTGCCATATACAGCTCTTAACAAAGAGTTTCAACACAAACAGAACTTCTCTTGCTCCACACGGAGTTGTTCAAACCGTGTTGTGGTGCCGCAGCAGATGTTGTTTCCTGTTGTTAATGTGTGTCTTACTTGGACTTTTGTCTGCTTCCTTATTCACAAGGGATCACCACAGCAGATGGATCCACATATTTTATTTGGAAATTTTTTACGTCAGCTGCCCTTCCTGCAGTGGCCCTCATGAGCATTTGTGCCTCCTCCCCTCAAACTGCAGCTCTTTTGCATATTAGGCAAATGTAATAACCACTACACTATGGCACTTCCATTTAACACTCGCTGCCAAAATCACTGATGTCTGACGATAGCCAGGGAGCAACAATCAGGTCAAATACACAACAGGTTTGCATACAGATACAGTAAGTGTTGCTTCTACCGAACCACATGCTTGGGACTGCTGGATGTGACAAGTGCTCATCAAGTAAAACCAACTTGTATTCATCAAAGCCCAGAACCTTCAAACAAGTTAGGCAATGAATTCCAGTGAAACAGGGCTTTTGCAGTCATTTAGAAGCCTTAGAGAGAACCAGAAGAGGCAGTAAGTGAGTGATTCACAGATAAATAACTATCTGCATCATAGTCAGTGTGCACATGTGTCTTAAATAATGCATGTGGCATAATGATCGCAAGGCATGCTGAAATACAGTGTGGCAAGCAGGCAGACAGAACTGATGAATAAGTAATGGATGGTGTCCGACTCATAATGTACACACGAGAGCTGCTCACACACACACACACGCACACACACACACACACGCACACACACACACACACGCACACACACACACGCACACGCACACAGCGTGCGTGCATGCATGCATACAAACCTGTTCAAGCTCAGGAAGAAGAAAAGACACCAAGTCTTATTTTTGTACCTTGGTATGGTCTCGTCTTCCCTCCTTCTCTTCATAGTGATGAGGGGGGGTGCTTTTCTTCTCCCCAGAGAACTCCAGACCCAACTCAAAATACTACGTCGTTTATTATTGATTTGAGTTATTTATAATACACACACTGACTCTCTCTGTAATCCCCCTTTACCTATCCCTCACTCTCCCTTTTAGCGTTCCCATTTAATGGCACACTGGGAAAATCTCTAAATTGAAGCACTAAATCTGAAACTTATAATAACAATACAATAACATATAATAACTAAAATTAGTATTACAAAGTATTTCAAAATAATATCAACACAGATTTAGTTAACGTAATGAAAGTCAACTTCTACAACTGGATAATACCCAGTCTGATGCAAAACTTCCCAGTCAGATTATTCTCTAAGAGGACCCAGATAAAGGGGTTGTAAGGCAGTCCCTCTACAGAGCCCAGAACATGCTAGATATCAAAAGGACCACTAGGATGGAGACCAAGGCAACAGAATTTACAAGGTGGCAAAATATAGTGTGTGTATATATATATATATATATTTTTTTTTTTTTTTGTTAATATACTGCAGTGAACTGTTTGAAGTGATTGAGGTTTAAAAATGTTTACAGCAATTGATATCAGCTTCTTTTTACTGTCTATTGAACAGCATGTGGATACGCATAAAAGCGAAAGTGACAGAAATCAATACCACCGCTATAAACCTGTGTGATGCTGTCTTTCTTTTGCGTACACAAACACACAAATACACATAATTACACGCACATATGCTGACTGAACAAATCGCAGGGAAGCAGCATCCGTTTTCTAAAACGTCTTGAGCTGCTGTCTCGCTGTTTACAAGTATGGCTGTAAGATCCACTATGATGACATATATACAGTGAAATGATTTGTCATCAAGCAGAGATGTAACTTAAACGCTTCTAGCTGTGTTAGGCCGCTAACACAAACCCTTTAAAGCTAAATAATTTATATGAATGGGAGGCCTAAAGAGATAAAATTATCCAGCCATATTGTAAAAATCACTCTGGGAAGAGCTAAAAGTGCAGTGAAAGAGGATTATTCAAAAATAAAATCATTATCCACAGATCCACAAATATTTCTACTTGGTTTGTATCCAGAAGAACGATAATGATGAATCTCAGCTTTTCACTGTTTAAAGCTAATAGCATTGTTTTTGGAAAAAGCCTGGGCCAAATGATGCACACTGTACAGCCTGGATGTGTGTGTGTGTGTGTGTGTGTGTGTGTGGGGGGGGGGGGGGGTTGTTAAT